>CAUYLG010016901.1:0-25804 GCA_963573385.1 Cacajao melanocephalus
CTTTTTTTCTCTAATCTTGCCTTCTCATTTTATTTCATTGAGTTGATCTTCAATCTCTGATATCCTTTCTTCTGCTTGGTCGATTCGGCTATTGAAACTTGTGTATGCTTCGTGAAGTTCTTGTGTTGTTTTTCAGCTCCATCAGGTCATTTATATTCTTCTCTAAGCTGTTTATTCTCATTAGCATTTCATCAAACCTTTTTTCAAGGTTCTTAGTTTCTTTGCGTTGGCTTAGAACATGTTCTTTTAGCTCAGAGAAGTTCGTTATTAGCCACCTTCTGAAGCCTGTTTCTGTCAATTTGTCAGACTCATTCTCATTCCAGCTTTGTTCCCTTGCTGGTGAGGAGTTGTGATCCCTTGGAGGAGGAGAGGCATTCTGCTTTTGAGTGTTTTCGTCCTTTTTGCACTGCTTTCTTCCCATCTTTGTGGATTTATCTAACTGTGGTCTTTGTAGTTGGGGATTTTCAGATGGGCTCTCTGAGTGGACGTCTTTTTTGTTAATATTGAAGTTATTTCTTTCTGTTTTTTAGTTTTCCTTCTAACAGTCAGGCCTCTCTACTGCAGGACTGCTGGAGGTCTGCTACAGATCCTGCTTGCCTGGGGATCACCTGTGGTGGAACCAGTCATTTTTATATTTCTTCAATACTTCTTTCAAAGTTCAGTTCAAACCCTTATTATTTAGTTAACACTTTCATACATAAAATCACATAATCCATAATGATTTCTTCAATACATCATCAAAAAGCTTCCAATTAGCTTTATGAAAATTACACAAATTTCTGCACATTTAAATTTAGTTTTAAAAATTGAAAAGAAAACCTGGAAATATAGACATTAATATTAATGATAGTTATCCTGGGCAGGGATGAATATTGGTAATTTGTACATTCTTCATTGCATACATCTATATTTTCTAAAATGTTCACAATTAACATGTATTTTACGTGTAATCAAGAAAAATAGTACATTTTAAAAGTCTGTTGTAAACAGTGTCACAAATCATACTATCACCTAAATTCTCTCTTCTCAGAGCTATTGGTATTTTATATTTATCTGTACTATTATGATTAATGATACTATGAGAATATTACTTGCAGTTTTTATATTCATTTTAAAACAACTTTGTTGAGATATATTTCATATATTTATATAATTCATCCATTTTAAATGCACAATTCAATGATTTTTACTAGATTTATCAAATGGTGCAATCATCACCAGAAATCAGTTCTAGAACATTTTATTTTCCCAATAGGATATCTCATGACCATTTACAGTTAATACCTTTTCCCAGCACAGGCTCAAGCAGCCACTATTCTATTTGCTCTTTCTGAACATTTCATGAATATGAAATCATACAATGTGATGATGTTGTCTGGTTGCTTTCATTTCATATAATGTTTTTGAGATTCCTCCTTAACATAATATATGAGAGTTTATTCATTTTCATTTATTAATAGTATTCCATTATATAGATATATGGCATTTTGTCTGTCCATTCACCTTCCAGATATTATAATTTTTATTACTATTCATTTTTAGCATTTTTATTTCTACTACAGTGCTTTCCTTCTTTCTCTGTTTTTATTATTTATCAACTTTGCTACTCTAGAGTACAATGTCAAGCTATGTTTCTTTTTTCCAGGCTGCTGGAGAACTGAGGCTTCCTGACAATAGGTAGAACTAACCTGCCAGCCACGTAAATGAGCCTTCTGGGAAATAGATATTCCAGCCCTGGTTGATTTCCAGGTGATATCTTTTTCCCTTTTATTTTACATTTAGGGGGCACATATTTAGGGTTTGTTTTTACCTGAATATATTGCATGAGGCTCAGGTTTGGGGTATGCATGATCATATCACCTAAGTACTGAGCATAGTAGCCACCAGTTGGTTTTCTAACTGGTGCCCCCTTTCCTCTCTTTCTCCCTCCCATCTCTAGCAGTCCCCAGTGTCTATTGTTGCCATATTTATGCCTATGGGTACTCAATGTTTAGCTTCTATTTATGAAAACGTGATATTCAGTTTTCTGTTCCTGCATTAAGTCACTCAGATTAATGGCCTCCAGCTGCATCCATGTTGCTAGAAAGGACATGGTTTTATTCTTTTTGTAACTGTGTAGTATAACATGATGTCAAGGTACCATATTTTCTTTATCCAATCCACTGTTGATGGGTACCTAGATTGATTCCATGTCTTTGCTATTATGAATAATGCTGCGATGAACATGCAAATGCATATGTCTTTTGGTAGAACAGTTTAACAATCTGCTTTCTTAAAGTAATAAGAAAATTTGTTGAAGTTCCTGAAGAAGTTAGAAAAGAACAACTGTGTGGGCATGAAAATCACCTGGGCAATTTATCTAAAATGCTAATTTTCAGACCTACTTATAAAGTTTCTTATATCAGACAACTTTCATGCATTTTTACAGCAATATCATGGACAATGGAATAGAATAGATAGTCCCAAAATACAACAAAGTAATCATAGAACTTTAGTACATGGTAAAGATGATATCTGAAACAATTAGGCCAAAGGTGAACTTTTAATAAATGGTGCTGGGCCAACTGGTTTACCATTTGAAAATAGCTAAGATTAAATCCCTATCTCACACCTTACATAAGAATAAACTATTACTAGATCAGGGATCTACTATTCAAAAAAAATCACATTATACAAGTACTAGAAATAAGCATGTATAAATTCTTTTATAATGTGACTATAGTAAAAGTTTTTCTAATTATGACTAAAATATGGATGCAACAAAAATACCCCAGATGGTTCTGTTGCAGGCTATCCCCAGAGGTGACACATAAAGATATCGTAAAAACATGTAGCTGAGAAGTATATATGTGTACCATGCCTATTAGGCTTATGGGAAAAATCTAATTAAATTTTTATAATATGTGTTGTGTACTGTATTTATACAAACTTTTTTTTAGTTCCTAAAAAGACAAGGCATTTCCTATTCATTATTTCACTCTTGACTAGACCACTTATTAAAATATCCTTATCTCAGCCAGGTGGAACTCAAAACAGGGCTTGTTCAACATTCATCTTGGTCAGCTTTTGGTTCTTCCTTCCAGTGTTTCCAATATCTCTGATAAATTGTCTACTTCTTCCACACCATAAATGCCTTTATAGTCAAGAGGACCTTACAGTCAAGAATTTCTTACCTCCTCTGAGAAAATGTCAGCCTCCAACAAAATGTAAAATTTGTCACTTGAATTCACCAACCAGGTGTGAAAAAAATTACTTCTCTAATTCTAGTCAATACTTAGAAGAAGGGAGGATAGCTTTTTACCTAAGTATTATTTTCAAAGCAGCGAATTGTACAGCTTCACATTTAATAATATAATTACAGTTTACAAATGTACTTGTAAGACTTGCCAGAATTCACTTGGTGAACCAGCAACATTACCACTCAAGCTTTCCTTAAAGGAAAGGACGTGTACTTAAAAGTGACTAGGGTTCCAAAATATTACAATCACTAGGGAATTGAATCCTGTATTTGTAAATGCCTTTTATGTCACAACCAACTGCTGAATCACTGAATCAGCCTGCTACTCTTTAGTAGCTTCGGTTTATTTAGGGTGTTTCCACTATGACTCTCTAGGAAAACCTCTTATCTTGGATAAAAGTGAAGACATTTGTCATTGTCTCATTGGTCATTGTGAAGGAGAAAGCCTCTCAGATGTAGTAGAGGCTATAAAACAAGCAATTTTTCATGGTGTGAGGTTAAATATACAACTTCTTTTCCTTTTCCTTATGGATAGCTGATTGCCTCAGTGAATAATTCACCCCATTCTCACTTACATCCATTGACAGCTCTGTTATATATAGGACTTTATATGAATTCTTCTCTATTCTTTTCATATTTTTCTGTTTATCCTTGTACCATACCACTTTGTCTAATTTAAATAGTTCTATGATAAATCTTGCTATATTAAAGGGTAAGTCCTCATCTCACCCATCCACGCACACCTTACTTATATTCTTTAGAAGTCTCCTGGATATTCTTAACCCTTTGCTCTTTCATATAAAGTTTAGAAACAGCTTGTAAAATTCTGCAAAATACCTTGCTGTGCTTTCATCAGAACAGTATAGGATCTATAGATTATTTAGACAAGACTTAATATCTTAAAAATATCAAAACTTGCCTTCCACAAACAGTATATTCTCTCTATAGTTTTTTTCTTTAATGTCTTTCAATAAAATTGTATACTTTTCTTCAAAAAGTCCCTTACTGAATTTAGATTTAATTCCAAGTATCCTATATGATATCATCTATCATCCAGAATAGCTAATATAGACAGGATGATTAATGGATAAAGAGATATATACACACTTACATAGCATTACTATGATAAAAGTCACCTTTTGAATTTTATCTTTTATTTTCTGTTAATATATAGAAATGTCAATTACTTTATATATTAATTTGGCATCTAGCATCTTTCTTTGTTAAGCTGTTATTAATTATAATCATTGTCCTATTGTTTCTTTTGGATTTTTCAGTAGACAATTACAGCATCTATGGACAATGACGTATTCGTTTCTTCCTTTCCAATCTTTGTACCATTTATTTATTTTTCTTCTGTTGCCATGCTCACAGTTGATTTTGCTTAGTGTTTGCCTAGTACATCTTCCATCCACTTTTTTAAACTTCCTATGCTCTTAAATTGTAATTATGTCATATGTAGGCAATATATTGCTGTGTTCTGTTTTCTATACTTATTTTTTGAGAGAGACTAGGTCTTGCTATGTTGCCCATGAGAATGCCTTGGCTCAAGCAATTCTCCTACCTCAGCTTTCTGAATAACTGGGACTACATACACATCACAACATGCCCAGCTCAGACTATTATTTTGGAATTGGCTAAAACCATTTATTTAATTACTAGTGTATTTGGATTCATTTTCTTATTTTACCTTATTTTGTACTTTTTTTGTTTTCATTTCCCCCTTTCTTTTTTTCTTTACTATTAATTCTTCCCCATTGGATTTTTCTATTACTTTTTCTCTTTAGTGATTGCCCTAAAATACTAAACAAGGAAATTTAACTCAATATAATATAATCAATATATTTATCCATGAGACCAAAACAATGCCTTAGAATTATTTGCCACTTATTTCTCTTTTCATGTTTCTTATTCAACATTTTAACTTTATCTTATTTTTCTAACCTATAAATTAGATATTTATTTCTGTAGTAAATGTTTATTTAGATAAACGTGTATCATATTTTTGGCTTGCAGTTTTTTGCAAAAGTGCTTCTATTTGAGATTTAAATTTTTCCAAAAATGCATATCTTAGAATTTTTAAAATTGAAATTTATAAGTAACATATTTTATGTTTATTTTTTTTCTTTGTCCTAGAGAAATGGGTTTATGGAATATTCAGTTTTAGATTGGCAGTAATTTTGTCTCAGAAAGTTGACAATATCATTCTATAGTTACCATATTGTTGCTGTCAAAAGTCAGTTTGTAACCTTATTTTTGTCTTTTGTGAGCATTTTCCCCTTTTTCCTTAGCTGCTTTTAATTTTCTTGTCTTTGGTCTTATAGTTTTATAATATTGTGTCTAAGTATATGTTGCCTTCTATTTATTCTACTTGAGATTCATTGGGCTTCCTGGAACAGATAATTCATGCCTTACATCAATTCTGGAAAATAGTCATTATCTCTTCAAATATTGTCTTTTTTTCCCATTCTTCATGTTCTATTATTCTAGAAATCCATTTATAAGTATATTAAATATTTTCTCTCTTTAATCCTTTTCTTCTATCTTCTGTATATTTTCCATCATTTTATCTGTGTCACTTACTCACTTTTACATTCTAGTTTATTTTTTTCTACAATACATATAGGTTAACATTTCATTAAGTTTACAGTTTCAATTATTATATTTTTCAGTTGAATTCAGTTGAAATCTGTTGTCATTTTGACAGTCTCTTGTTCTCATTCTTACTCTTATGATACTCTGGCCTCCCTAATAGTAGCTTTTTCTCTCATCCATTTGGTGATATGGGGTGTTAAATTCATGCTCCTAGGAACTTCATAGTAGGAAGTATTCATCTGATGCACATGATAAAATGTCCTTTTTTCCAGAGAATATATGAGTTTGCTAACACCAGATACTTGGGAGAAATGCCAATCTAAGGTCACCATAAATTTTAGATTTCTTTTTAAATTTTTTGAGTAACTATTGCCTGAGTGTTTTCCAAAACTGACATAAGATAACAAACAAGAGATCCAATAAGCTCAGAGAACATCAAGCAAGATAAATACCAACACACACACACACACACACACACACACACACACACACACACACATTCACATACTTATACACAAACACAATGCTAGGGAAATCATATTCAAACTGCTGAAAATCAAACATATAGAGAAAATATTGATGGCAGCCAGAGGAAAAAGACACATTCTCTGCAGTGGAATTAAAGATAAGATTTCTTATCAGAAACCAAGCAAGCAAGAAGACAAGGGAATGGCATCTGTAAAGTGCTGAAACAAAGAACCTGTCTGATCAGAATTCCAAACCCAGAAAAAATACCTTTCAAAAGGGAAGAAGAAGAAAGAAAAACTTTCTTAGACAAAAACTAAGGGAATCCATTGTTATAAAAAATACTCTACTGTATAGGAAGTAATGTAATAACAGTTAAAAACTTAGCTCTAAAGAAAGAAAAAGCACTTGAAATGGAATCAATGAAGGTAAAATAATTTTTTCTTATTTGTAATTGCTATAAGTGAAAACTAATGCAAAAATAGTGACAATGCATGTACATTTATAGCATATCAAAAGCATAACATATGGCAATATTAGCATGTCTTCATTTCTTCATGATTAAGATAAATTGAGAATATAATGTTGTTTTTCATACATATGAACTGGTATAATATTGCTTGAAGGTAGGCTCAGATTAATTAAAATGCTGTAAACCCCAGGGCAAAAAAAATTTTTATATTACCAAAAAAAAGTAAAAGGAGGTATAAATAATAAGTCAATAGAAGAGGTAAAATCATAAAAATATTTAACAGAAAGAAAAAAGGAAATTAAAAAACAGCATGTGGAAAAATGGAAACAAGAAGATAGATTTTAATACAATCATATTGGTAATCACTTTGAATGTGGATGATCTAATCTTCCAGTTAAAAGAGAGACACTGTCAGACTGAGTATAAAAGCAAGATTCAACTTTATGCCTCTCCCAAGAAGGAATGGGCCTATCATGATTAAAAAAAGACAGGGAAATCATATGGGGTCATATAAGAAGCTGATCACTGATCCAAGCCTTGGGTATTTCTTCCTGGCTTCTACGGATCTATGTGTTCCACCCAAATTATGTAGGTAACAAGACAAAAGGGATCCCTAAGGGGATCTTGTCAAAAACTAAAAATAGTTAAGAAATTACTTTGACTCACATACTTTCCCTCTTCCATCATTAGCCTCCAATTCAGTAGAATAGTACTAGGCATTTATTTCATTTCCTTTCAACAGAATTTATGTCAAAGTCTATAAATGGTTTATATAAGATCTTAAAAAAAAACTTTTTGTGCTAACTTCTAAACCTTAAGGAATTGTCTATGAATAGCTGACACAAGAGAAGTAAATTAGCGAAGACATACAGACCCCATGTGAAAGAGTCAGACAGACACTTGATCAATTCTGTCACATAAAATTAAAGAGATATTCGTTCAGTGGAATATAAGCACAGTGATGCTTTTATAAATGAAGAAGATAGGTTCCACATTTCTTTGTCAGAAATAATAACTACAGATAGAAACCCTAAAATCCCAGTATGAGACTTGAGTTAAGGGGAATTAGAGTATAAAAATTATTAAGTACAAACTGAAGTAGCCAACTTAAAAATGTTTCAGCCAACTTAAAAATACATGCGTAGGTATAAGGGTAGGGAAGTGAGGACCAAGATATTGAAGTTTCTGAGAGCTAAAGATAGGGGTTAACTTGCATTCAGGAAGGAAATAATTAGAAAAAATAATTGCAAATACAACATACTATTCAATTACATTGACTTATTTAAGAAAAGAAAAATGTCTGGAAGGAATGGCTTTTGAGTGATGCCCGGAGCAACCTTATACCATTATAATATTTCTCATGCTTTATCTTAATAATTTATTTAATTGCTCACGTCCCCTGCTAGAGTGTGAAATCTATCTCAGGAGAGCTATATCATTCATATTTCCCCCAATGTATCCTCTGACTTTGTTAAATGAATGAGAACACTTGCAGGATGGGAAAGATATATCACATGTATTCTGCCTCCCTCATTATCCTCAAGTCACTCTAAAATAATTACATCAGAGTAATCATCAAGGCCACTAAGGTAAAACTGGCATGAGACACTCACTGCTTCAAATAACCCTCAAAAAACACTCAGCCTCAAGTTCTTCATCCTATGGTTAAAATTCTTTTAACAAACAACAACAACAACAACAAATAAAAACTAAAACTTCAAGCACTGTTGCATTTTGGTAAATAATTAGTCAATCAACCAGTGAAGATAAAGAACATCTCCCTGTATTAGTCAGGTTTTTGTTGCAATTATGCTGCATAAAAAATAGCCCAATGAACTCAGTGGTTCATAACAAATCTTTCTTTTATTTCACTCTAATGTCTATAGGATGGTGGGGGCTAATCTGATCTCATCTCAGATTTGCTGTATTTAGCTTTGGCTGCCAGCTGGGTTTAAGTTTTCACCTCATGGTTAACTAGCATATACATAGAACAGGTTCTCTTCATAGAGGATGAAAGAAGTGGAAGAAGTTAAACCAAGTATTGTAAGCACATTTTTACCCTAGGCTTACATCATATTGACTCTCATTCCTTCAGTAAAAACAAATCATACAGCCACGCCCTGTAACAACGGAGTGAAGAAATACACTCCACATATTCTAGGGGGAAATAGTACAATGTCCTATGGCATAGGGACTAAGCATGTAATTCCATAACAGACAGGTAGTGAAGATTGAGAACAATATTCAGTGCATTACTCAGAACTTCCCTGTTTTTGTAAGAAGGGAAAGAAGAGAATAAAATGCTGCAGTTTATCTAAGGATAGTTATCCTCAAATAGTGCAAAGCTGCACATTTTGAAGAATAGTTCACAAATAAAGTATTTTAACCTAAGATAGACTCTCCTTTCTTTCCCTAGCATAAATACTAGTCATGTATGCCCTAAAGCCCTTCTTCCAGTTCCTTAAACATAGAATGCTTCTGGACGTGTTGAGACTGACCTTTGCTAGAAACATTCCTACATATACTTTTCCATAGCTAATCCCTCATTTCTGCTGAAATGCTGCCTTTTCCCACCATATATTCACCGTCTCCAACTTAAGTAAGAACACCATTATAATCTTTTGCAGGAGCTTTTTCCTGCTATATTGTGCTCATCTCAATTTGCAATTGTGTGATTTTGTTTTAATGCCTTCCTTCATTGTGAGCCACATGAGGGCTGGACCACAACCATGTTTCCACCTTTAGCAAACATTAACCTTAAAAGAGGACAAGCCAGGCACAGTGGTTCATGCCTGTAATCCCAGCACTTTGGGTGGCTGAGGCGGGCAGATTACGAGGTCAAGAGATCGAGACCATCCTGGCCAACATGGTGAAACCCTATCTCTACTAAAACTACAAAAATTAACTGAGAGTGGTGGTGCATGCCTGTAGTCCCAGCTATGTGGGAGGCTAAGCAAGGAGAATCACTTGAACCTGAGAGGCGGAGGCTGCAGTGAGCCAAGATCGCACCACTGCACTCCAGCCTGAAGACATAGTGAGACTCCATCTCAAAAAAAAAAAAAAAAGAAGAGAATAGACAATAAATATTTGTTGACTCAGAAAATGGACAATTTATTTTCAAATGACAATTTTTGTTACCAAGTTAAATTTGAATTTCAGTCACACATGCTAAAACAAACATCTTCATCGAACTAAAAGGACAACCACCTATTGTAAAACATGCTGACTTAGAGATCCTTTAGCATCGCACCATCCAATACAGTAGCCACTGGTAATGAGAGGATATTTCAATTTGCATTTAAGTTAAATGTAAAATCCACTTCCTCAGTTGCACTAGACACATTTCCAGTGCTCAAAAGCCACATGGGACTAGTGGTGACCATATTTGACGACATAAAGAATACTTCCATCATTGCATAAAGTTCTTTTGGACAGTTATCCCATTCTGTTGGAATGCTTTGGAGGAATCATTCAAATATATAATCAAATTGTCTTCTGTTAAGGTGTTCTAAAATAGTGTGAAGCTTCCCAAAACATCTTATTTGTAAAAATCTGTTTATAAACCTTGAGGGTCTGACTCATCATCTCCGAAGCGCCCTTGCCTGTCACACAACTCCTTAAGGAGTATTTGTAATTAAACCAAATAATACTAAATTTCCAAAAAGTATTTTCCAATAATGCTGACAACAAGGATGTTCTACTTTAATGAGCAGCATTGATGGACAGGAAGGGCCCAGTTCTTCACAACAATGCCCAACTGCACATCGCACAATCAACACTTCAAAAGTTGAACGAGTTGACCTACAAAGCTTTGCCTAATTGACCATACTCAGC
Organism: Cacajao melanocephalus; assembly: GCA_963573385.1. Taxonomy (NCBI): domain Eukaryota; kingdom Metazoa; phylum Chordata; class Mammalia; order Primates; family Pitheciidae; genus Cacajao; species Cacajao melanocephalus. Next base: position 10,605 of record CAUYLG010016901.1, read on the forward strand.
TGACCTCTTGCCAACCAACTACCGCTTCAAGCACCTTAACAACTTTTTGCAGGGAAAACAGGTCCACAACAAGCAGAATGCGGAAAATGCTTTCCAAGAGTCATCAAATCCCGAAGCACAGATTTTTACGCTACAGGAATAAACAAACTTATTTCTTATTGGCAAAAATGTGTGGATTGTAATGGTTTCTATTTTGTTTAATAAAGATGTGTTTGAGCCTAGTTATAATGATTTAAAATTCACAGTCCAAAACTGTGATTATTTTTTGACCAGCTTGGCCTTAACTCAGACCTGTCAAATACTGTCTCCTTACTTCTGTGTGTCTTATTTTTTCCATGTATGCCGTGATATCTACAGGTTAAGCTCTTTTAAGCTCTTGTTTGGATGATTTGCAACTGATACTACTTCTAGACACTCCCCTGCCAGTCCATTCTATAATCAGCTGCCAATTAAATAGAACCTTATTGCATCACTTTCCTGCTCAAGTAACTTTCAAAGATACTAATTAGCCAGCATTTAAGTTTCTTGACATCCTGTTCTCAACTTTTTACCTAATAATCCTAATAATATTCCCCCCACAACTCCCAAGTTCTCCAGCCAGATTCACGTACTCACTCTCTCGCAAGCACACCAAGGCCATTTCAACCTCAGCATATTTGGTCTCATCAATTCCCCCACTATTTTTCCTTTTCTTCCTCTGTAACTTCCTCAAATGTCTCTAACTCTCATTGCCTCTCCTTTTTAATAATTTGAAAGTGTGCTTTTTATATTGTTCTTTGAGCTCTGAATCATATACTGCTCCTGTCATCCCTTACATCATCATCATCAATATTGGAATCATCATAAATGGTTTTTTTTTCCCCACTTAAATAGAAATGTTAACGTATCTTTTTCTCTATTGACATAAAATAAGCTCTTAAGCTTGGATATTTTGTATTACTTCCTCTATCCCCCACAGAACTTAGGACAACATAATACTACAGAGACAAAGACAGAGGGAGAAGGAGAAGAAGAAAGGAAGGGAAAAGGAGAGGAGGGAGAGAGGGGATGAGGAGAGACAGACAGAGGGAGAGAGAAAGGGAGAGAAGAAAAGGTAGAAGAGAAGGGGAGAAGAAAAGGTAGAAGAAGAGGCAGAGAGAAAGAGAAGGGAGTGGAAGAGAAGGGGGAAGGGAGAGACAGAGAGTGAGAGGGAGAAAGAATGGAGGAAAGGGAGAGAAAGAGAGAGAAGGGGGAAAGACCAGAGATGGGGGTATAGAGAGAAAGGGGAGAGAGAAAGGAAGGGAGTGGGGAGAGTGAAAGAGAGGAAAGGGGAGAAAAAGAAGGGTACATGTGTATATATACACACACATATATATACATGTATACACACATATATTTAAGGAGTATACATATTCATTACATATATATGTATTACATATACATATGAGTGTGTGTATGCATATAAATCCACAATGAATGAGTAAATGAAAAAGCCCTGTTTCATTCTCACAGGTTTGCCTTGACTTCTTAGCATGTATCTTTAATTTTTCTGGTAAACATTTAGGATATCATATAGGAAAATCACATATCATGCCAGAAACCACTTAACAATGTGGGCTCAAAATTGCCATGCCAAGGCAATTACTTCCTTCAAAATGTCATCTTTGGTCTCTTCCTTTTTTTCCTTACTACTTTTTTCATAGAACTATCACTCTTTCCTCATTTGAAAAATGAAATCTTAAAATCCAAGCCCTGTGGTCTGAAACCAATTTTATAAGAAATCTATGTCTTTTGGCAATCAGATTGAGAAACAGTGCAAAAATGAAAGAGAGACTATATCAGTATTCAACTGTACATACACAGTAAAAAGAAAAATTGAAGCTCTGTGTTCACTTAATTCAAACAGAAGCTTTTATGTTAACATGTTGTACAGCTTAAAGAAAGAGATGACATCAAAATATATGAAATCATGTTAGGGTCACCCTTGGGCATCAATTAATCCCTTCAGTCAAAATGTTGACATACCTCTTCTAAACTTTTCATTCTTAAGTTCTTTGGAGAGAAAAAACACTACTGTCAATTCTCAAGCATTTATATTGAAAAAAAAATCACAAAATTTCAATAACCCCAAGTAATAAATAAGCAACAATTATTTAAATTTGATATTAAAATATGTTCTAACATTTTAATATGTGTGTGCCAAGCTTTTCAGGAACTCTATGTCAAATAAAACCCTGACACCAGATCATAAAGATCTTGAAAAGTTTAGAGGTTGTCCAAAATGGTTTTGTTTTGTTTTGTTTTGTTTTTTGAGATGGAGTTTCACTCTGTCATTCAACACGTTTGGAGTGAAGTCATTTGAACTACAAGGAGAGCTCTTTGGGCCTTTATTCAGAGCCTAATTACTTTTACTTTATCAATATTTGTGACTTATTTGACAGTACATCAGAAGACAAAAGCAAGAGAGAAAACAGAATGAAACTTTAAAGGCATACATGGAATTCAAACAGACTAGCTCAAACAGATGTTTGTTTGTTAATAGATCCCAAGAGCATCACTATTATGGCATGACATAAAAACTAAAATGTATAATGATTCTCTCGATTCAGGAAGAAAAGATTAAATTACATAAGTATGTTTCACTTAAAAAGACAAAGTAACAAAACATATATTTTGGAATGATTCCCATATATAATGGGTAAATTTTTTAAAGAGGTGTTTATGCCTGAAGGTATTAAACCCCAAACTGCTTGGAATACTCGAATGCTATGAACAATGCCCTCTTTGAATGGGGAAACAGTTGAAATCTTTCTGCATCACAAGATCTCAGTTACCCACCATTATGATGGAATGACCAGTTCCAGAAAAGCATTTTTCCCCATTAATAAGATTTTAACTCCTTCAAGAAAACCACAATGCTACCCTTGGTGCTATTTGAGCTGTAAATGTAACTTTTTGGTCCCCAGCACCTCCCTCTGAAGTATAAGTCTGCCTTAAGAATTGCAGAGGTAGAGGAGGCTTTTGGCCTCTGCAAGTCATTGGTCTCATTTTCCATCATGGATTTCCTGCTGAGTTGCTTGCCTATTTCACATCCATTTCAATTTCCAAGTCTCCCACTGCCCTCTTGCCTCTGTGGCTGCCACCACTTAAATCCTGCCCACTCTTTTTCCTATTCCTTACTGATTGCCCTAGGAACCCTAATTTAATGAGGCACCCTATGTGACATTACTAAGCTCACAACAAATTATGATAATTCTCATTTTATGGATGAAGAAACAGACCCTTGGAGGTCAATTACAAGCCCATCTACATAGAAAATTACAGAGCGCATGAGAATTTATTGCAAGCCTAAATAAATCCTAGAATGCCAGGAGTCTTTGCCTCAACCTAACATTACTCCCATCACTTTACTCTGCCTCCCTGGAAGTAACTGGGAAGGTGTTTACTGTGGGCTGCCAAGGGAAACTAAGTGTGAACAAAATGGGGGAAGGGACAGCAAGAAGGACAGACAGATAACCATAGGTAGATGAGCTTTGATTTTCAAATATCTGGAAGATATAAAGAGGACTTTAATCACAAATATCTATACCTTAAACTGTCTAATACATAATGATTTAGTTTTCTTATGCAAGAAGTCTAGACCACCTTCTATACTTCTCTAGAAATGAGATTTTGTAGTCTGTGGGCCCAAAGATGACCTCAGCTGAAGAAAAAAATATATAGTGAAAATTTCTTCTGAAGGATCAGCTCTGTTTGAAGGTGTAACAGACAGACATTCCAGAAAGGTAAAATGATGACATCAGCTGGCCTTTCACAATCTCCTGTAGGATTGTATCCAGCACTCTAACAGCTATGTGTAGTCTTTACATTCTTAGAAAAAATTCTTTTTAAAAGGTACTTTTCACAGTTTAGATCTCATACCCATAAAATATGACTTTTGAGTCACCTTAGAATATTAAACTTTTGATAAATGTTTATCATATTTATGCTTATAAATGGTTGTTAAACAAGAAGGAAGCTCACATGGGCAAATAAATATACTTTTTGTTAAGCACTCATTGTTCATAAAATTATAATAAATTGGTCCAAAGACACATTCTTCAAATCAGTAAGGGAAACAAACAACCAAAGGCGAAGGATTCCAGGGCAGCTCACAGAAGGAGAAATCCAAGTGACCAATACAAATATGAAGATTATTCAGCCTCACCAGAAATCAGTTAAATAACAAATGAAAATACAAATGAAAACAATGGCAAAATATCACTTTACACTCACCAAATTAACCAACTTCAAAAGCCAAAAGTCTGGAAGTACCAATTGTTGGTAAAAATAAGGTAAAATGAGACTTTTATACTACTGACATGGGGTGTAAATTAGTTCAATTACTTGAAAGAGTAATTTGACAAAATCTAGTATATTTGAAGATATTCCTATCAATCTAAGTTTATACCCTAAAAAATAATTCCTCACGTGTGTTCACAGAAATGTATAAAGGATGTTTCTTACAAATTGTCATTATAGTAAAAATTATGGAAACAATTTACATATCACAAACAGATTAAGTAATTGTGGGTTATTCATAAACGAAATGTCATATAGCAGCTGAAATGGATGAATTAGATGTATAAGTACCAACACAGACACATATTAAAAACTTTGTAATGAATGAAACTCGTGTGTTGTAGATAACATCTATGCACATTTGAAACATATAATACTATAAATTATTTGTGGATTCATATATCTGTAAGAAAACTAGAAAAGAATAAGAATGGAGACCAATTTCAGGAGGGAAGAGAAAAAAGGAATAGTATAAATGTGCTGCAGTATCCACAGTGTTTTATTATTTAAAAATAAAAAGATCTGAAACAAGAAAGAGATCTGACACAAACATGTCAAAACTTACCTCTGAAATCTGGGGAATAAGTACATGATATGGCCTATATTATTTTCTGTATTGTTCTAGAGGTCTGAAACATTTCCTAATTTATAATTTAAAATCGAAGCAACATATTATATATATGCATAATTAAAATTATAATATTTAAAAAGAAATATGCACAAAAAACACACCAAAATATTAAACATAGTGATATCAGTGAAGCACCAAAGCAGTTGATGAGGCTTTCTCCTATTTCCTTTCATATCCAAATATTGTTTACTGTGCATATATTACTTTTATGTTTTAAGAATGTATGAATTTAACTATAAAATTTAATTTTTAGATTTTCTTATCTTTTAATAAAAGTTCAGTCTTCTAATTCTAAGAGAGATAAGGTAAATCACTCATACTTCTTTTAAGGCTACACATTACTAATGAATGCCTTTAAATTTAGCATTGTAAATACTGAATTCAGTAGTTACAATAACTTAAATGAGTCAGTGTTTGTTTACACAATCAAGCCAATGCTTCTAAAATAGTTATAGCTGCTGTTTTTTTTTTTTTTTTTTAAATGCTACTGCAAGTTTTGGTCATTATAAATTCTTTTTTCAAGTAAATTGCATTCTCCCCAGCTTGTCTGTAAGTAATACTCAACTGAAAGCTGCATCAGTGTGATGGAAAATCCCCCATACTGGTGAGTAGGCAGCTAAACAAATGTATTTTTTAAATAAAGCTATATTAAATGGTGCTACTTTTATAAAGGCTAACAAGTACACTGATACATGTTTACAATGTCAGAACCAGAAGGGAACATAGAAACTAGCTCATTTAGCTCCACAGTCTTACAAAAGTAGAACTGACATGGAGGGAGATTAAGTGGTTGTCATTCAGCTTATGGGGGACAGAGGCACCACCATATCCCAGGTGTTTCACTTTCACATGGGATACCTTATAAACCACCAAATTGCTGGGAAGGCTTCTAACATCCATGTAGAGTTCTATACTATAATGCTTAAAAAACATTCAGCTGTATCATGGTCTGAAAGCTCAAAGAAAATAGAATGGAGAGAAGAAAGAAAGTTAAATCTTTAAAATGAGATTTAGTCCTTCAAAACCTCAACTATCTGAATTAGTGCCTTTAAGTAACTGTTATAGAGTAGAAATACCTTCCCCCAGCACAAGAAATACACAGTCCCACTGTTCACCATCCTTCCAAATTTCTACTTACATGTTCATCCACATGTGAGATTCCATCCCCTTTCCTCTTTCCCTCTTTCCCTCCCTCCCTTCCTTCCTTTGTTCCTGCATACAAGGAATATCCCTTGATTGCCTACTATTATGTAGGCACACAATGATGGCCCATGTGGCCCTACATCCACAAAGCTTACAGTCTAGAACTCGGGTCCAATATGGTAGCAACTAGCCACATGTGGCTATTTAAATGTAAAACTAGAATTAAAATTTTAGTCTTTGATTGCACTAGCCATATTTCAAGTACTCAATAGCCACATTGCAAATACAGAAAATTCCCATCAGCACAGAAAGTTCTGTTGGAAGCATTTATCTAGAAGGGGAAGATAGGAAATTAAGCAATTACCATGCAAGTTGTTGTAGAATACTATAGGGAAGTTCAGGAAGCATTGGAGCAATAAATCAGTTATTCAAGATGATGATAAGTGTCAGGGAATAAACACAAATATTGCTTCCATCAACTCCATCTGTATTAGAATTTCTGGCTGTCTCTCTGTTCCTTTCTATTTACATTGCCTCTTCTTGTCCTCCTTCCTTTTTATCCTGGTTGGTGGGAGCAAGAGTCCTCACATCCCCCAAAACAATTAAAATAAAATGCCACCTTCTCAATCCTGCCCAATATATTCCTCAAGTTTGTTCTCAATGACTAATCTGCCAGCTTAATACTTGCCCATTCAAAACAAAATACTTCCAACAAAGGTTCTGCAGGAAGCTTTTTGTCCTGGGCATGACCTTGTAGTCTCTGATGCCAAATGACCAGGGCAGGCTTGAAAAGGTGGAAGTTTATTAAGTTCCCAAAAGGGATGCTTGCTTGATATCCTGTAACAATACAACAATCTCTTCTGTTTGTCTACACAGGCAGTCAACTAATTATGAGATCTGTTTACTCTCTGGTTTTAAATATTCTAATCATCCTCCAAATATCCTCAGAGCCAAGAGTTAACTCAAACACAGGTGCAGAAGAGCTAACACAAAGAAAGGGAAATAATATACAAGATCAAGTGAGAAATCAGACCCTGTATGGTTTGCTTACATAATGGCTGTTGTCATGTCCATAATGGACTCACCAGAAGTAAACATGTGACTATGGAAAAATCCCAGCTCAGTCAGATTGGGTTTGGGGAAGCCAAATGGATAGGAAAAAGTGCATTCAAAGAATATTTTTTTAAAGCAAGATTTCTAGTACATTCATTGCTGAGCAGGTAAATAAGAATTGACAGGTCTTTGGGAGCATGTTTGCTTTAAAAAAAAAAAAAAAAAAAAGCGGGGGGGGTGGATAATTGTTAAACTACCAAAACAATTATTTGCAGGTAAAAGCCTTCAAAGTGCTTTCATATCTTTACATCAAGAAGATTTAGTGATGCCATCCCACCCAAAGCAATTTTATTTATGCTATAGAATTACATAGCAAATCTTTTTCTGTTTTAACACAGCAAAGTTTAGTTTAATTCTGGGTTCTTTCTGAAAGATCACAAATTCAGGACGATTTTCATTGTTGGAGAAATTATTGTTAAATATAATCTTCCTCAAGACAACTATTATCTGTATATCATTACTTCTCCCCTCCAGATCCATTATGTACCCTTTTCTATTCTGCTCTGCATCCCAGGGACTGACTTCTACAAAAGGCTAAACTGGGCTCCCTGGGTGTGGCCAGTAGGAGGCAGTAACAAGGAGAAGCATGGATTGAAAAAGGAAGAGGGCAGAATGGGATCAAGCTATTTTTCTTCCAGCTCTCTCCCTTCAGGCTTCGGTAGGCAGTGGCTGCATTCCTCTGTCAAAAGCCACACCTTTTGTTGAGTGACCCCTCTCATAAATACAACCACAACTGCAGATCCTTCCTGTTTTGATAACGTCTCCTTCCCTTTACCCCTTTAGGTCTAGAAGTGATAACTCCCTGGTGTTACTAGCCCCATATGCTTTGCCATTCTGTTGGTTTTCCTTAACCGATTGTAGTTTTGTACAAAGAACTCTATCATTAAACTATCCTCAATATGCCATTTAAGTATGGTGTCTGTTCCCTGCTGAGATGTTAAAGGAAACGGGCCTCACTGATGATGTCTTTCTCCAAGATCCATCTGCCTGTATGGGAGTGTGACTAAAGTGAGAACCGAGTATTGGATGGGAAGAGAACCAACCTCAGGTGCTATCTTAGATTCTCTGAAGCCTACAAGCTCAAAAGAAAGGGAATAGCTACATAGGATGCTGAACAAAGACTTCCAGGAATGCAAAGGTGCTCAGTGTCTTAACTGAGACAGTCAAGAAGCAACTGAGGAAAAAAATGCACTCATGATTTTACTTCCCTGCCCTCTTTTTCATCTCTAGAGATGTTCTTCATCTACAGAATCATTCTGGATGCTTTGGATAGAGAAATGGTGGGTTCCTAAAGTCTTTCTAATATCTTCTCCTTTCACATGTCCCAGCTCAGAAAGCAGCAGACCTCTTGATTTTTCTTGAATCTTCCAAGTACATTTCTGTCATAGGTTTTTGTAGCTTCCTCAAAAAGGTCAAGGACCTCATCTCTTTCATTTGCTACTTTATCTCTTAAAACAAGTACCAAGGAGGTGCTCCACTAACATATTAATCCCAAATTACCCTGTTGTTAAAATGTTTTGATGAATCATGCCATTGCTGTTCTCCATCAGAGTGGGTCGTCAGTGGAAAATTATTTAATACAACATTTTAGAAATGTACAGAGTACATACGCATTGTTCTTTTTCCTTTTGTGTGACCTCAATCCTTAGGTTCTGAGAACACCACCTCCTCCCTTTGTTTCTCTAGACCTAATGGTGACAGCAGCTTCCTGATGTTGCTGATCTATGGGCTGTCTCAACTTCTGCTCTTTGTCCTTTCAGTTCTTCCAACCTCTTTTTAATTCACTTCCATATTAAATTTCCTTTATTAAACAACCAGGTATAGAAGAAGATTTTACCACTGAAAATGAATAAAACTTTTTTTAAAAAAAGGATTTTTTTAAATTAGTGGTTTGGAGGCTTTATTTAGCATAGTATAACATAATGGGCACCGAATTGGGAATAAAAAACTATAGACTCAAGACTTATTTCTACTGCAAGTTGTTTAGTAGACAGATTTGCAGCCTGTCTCTGTATCCCTCTGGCCCCTTTTGTTGCAGAGTGCCAAACCAAATTTTCAATGACAGAATCTGCATATCTTTCTACATGAACACACAGATCAGAAGACCTAGAGAAATAATTACCCTTGAATTAGTATAATGCATATATTAATTATATGTGAGTGTATATATAAAATTTCATATATATATATGTGTGTGTATACATAAATTTTTTACATGTATATAAAATGCTGGAGCTCAGAAGTCCAAAATGGGTATTACTGGGCTCAAACCAAGATGTCAACAGGGCTGCATTCCTTTCTGGAGGCTCCAGTGAAGAATTTATTTTCTTGCATTTTCTACCTTTTTAAATGCTTCCCACATTCTTTGGCTCATGGCTCCCTCCTACCTTCAAAGACATCCAGTTGTTTTCATATCACACCACTCTGACTTCTACTCCATTGTATCTCCTTCTCTGATACTGATTCTCCTGGCCCTCTCTTTTGCTTACAAGGCCTCTATGATAACATAGAGCCCACTCAGAATCCAGGACCATCTACCTTTTTGTTTTACAGTTCTTTCAATCTCTCTTTTCTCTCACATTACTATAAGCAACAAGAAGTAACCCAGTTGTACCTTCTTCCCTTTTCTTAGAAATCTCCTCAGCTAAATTTCCAAATTCATCATTTATAAATTTTGCTTTCCAAATAACTACAAAACACAATTCACCTAAGTTTTCTGTCATTCTACAACAAGGATCTCCTTCCCTCATACTTTAAAAAAAAAAAATTCCCTGTTTCTATCTGAAGCCTTTCCAGCAAAACTTTTGACATTTGTATTTCTGTCAAAAGTCTATTCATGACAATTTAGGTATTTTCTAAGATGATGTATGTTTTCTTTACTGTGCTCCTTCACATCCTTCCAGTCCTCACCAACAGAGTCATTAACATCCATATTTTTATTAGAAGTCTATTCAAGGCTATGTAGGCTTTTTCTATCCTTCTAGCCAAAATTCTTCCAATCTTTGCCCAGTGCCCAATTTCAAAACCATTTCTACATATTTTCTACAGCAGCACTCCACTTCTGGTACCAAAATCAGTATTAGTTTCTATTGGTTATATAACAAGTTGCCATAAATTTAGTGACTTAAATACATCATTATCACATAATTCTGGAGATTAGAGGTCTAAAATGGGTCTCACTGAGTTAAAGTCAAGGTCAGTAAGAATGTATTCCTTTCTGGAAGCTCTAAGGAAGAATCTTTTTTTTTTCTTTCTCCACCTTCTGGAGGCTTCCCACATTCCTTGGCCCATGGCCACCTTCTATCTTCAAAGCCAGCAACAGTTTAATTTTTCTTACATTGTGGCAATCTGATGCCACCGTCACATCTCCTCCTCTCTCACACTACTGCCTCCCTCTTTCACTGATAAAGACTCTTGTCTTTTGGCCCACCCAAATAATCCAAGACAATCTCCCCATGTCAAGGTGATTAATAACTTAATCACTTCTGCAGAAATCCCTTTTTCTATGTAAGGCAACATCTTCACATGTTCCAGTGATTAGAATGTGGATATCTTTGGGAGTCATTAATCAATGACTGGAAAGAATTAGTGTACAAATAATCCAGTTCCTTGCCCCTCAGATAGAATAACTTTGATGCATGTTTTGCACTGGCCTTTTAAGTTCTCCAGCAGGATTAAACTTTAGTTCGAGGTAGTGAAGAACTCTTTGGTACATATTTATTTAATGGTTACCTCCCTTTCTTTTTCTGCATCCCCAGCTGAAGCTTCCTGGGACCAACTCAAGTTCCAGTGCAAATAAACTTGTCTTCAGCTACTTGTCCCAGAGTCCATTTCTTGGAGAACCCAAACTAAGACTCTATGTAATTTGGACTTCACTTTTCCTCAGCGCCTCAGTTTCCTTGGGAAAAGAGGTATAGTATAATCTCCCCTGATTTTCTCCCAAGAATATGCATAAGAATAAAATTTATGAAAGTGTTTGGAAAAAAAATAAGGGTGCACAGATGCTGAGTGGTCAATACACAAGCACATCTGTGGTCCCAGCTACTCAGGAGGCTGAGGCAAGAGGATCGTTTGAGCCCAGGAGTTTGAGTATAGCCTGAGCAACTTAGCAAGACCCTATCTCTTAAAAAAATAATAATAATAAAGGGTGCATAGATGCGTAGTATCTTTATTTAAATACAGCCAACATTTTAATTGATGTAATAAATTTGTGAGCTCAGTCAATGCCTCTAAAGCAGTGGTTCTCCCCTAGGGAGAATTTTGCCCACTGGGACATTTGGAAATGCATGAAGACATTTTAAGTTCTCACAGCCTGAAGTGGGGGTGCTTCTGGCATGTAGTGGGTAGAGGCCAGAGATGATATATCCTATAATACAGAGGACAACAAATTCCTACAACAAAGAATTACCCAGTCTAAAATGTCAATAATGCGACTGTTTGTAAACCCTGCTTTTAAGTCCAAAAATTAAATTGACTTATGTTATTATCAAGTTTGTAAACAGAATTATTTTTCTTCAGAGTATATGGTTGCTTCCTTTATTCTTTCAGAATTAATTTCACCCCAGCTATTGGCTAGAGAGGTCATTGTGGCAATCCTCTGAAGCCTCTCTTCACAAACATTTTTTGTTGTCATTGCATTTGTTACTGTTTTTGTTACAGAACTGTAGCAAACCACATTGCGGGTGAATCCCAGAGCTATTCTAACTATCTCATAAAAGTCACTATTTTATAGTAAACAGAGGTCAATTTACCAAGAAAACCAGGTTCTCCTTTGCCCAATGGAATAGAACAGAGTTGAACTTACCTAAAATAGTTCCTTTCTACTTTCCCCCAAACTATTTACTTCTAATATAACACCAAAGAATTCAAACAGACATTGGTTACTAGAAAACCTGAACATCTTTTCAAGTCTTTTATTGATTTTAATTGTTATTTCTATATTCCATTTTTCTCTTCCTCTTTCTTCCCTTTTTCTTTTCTATATTCATTTTACTTCATTTTCTTAATCATCATTTCAGCCTTATCATCTTTTCAACTTACTCTATTTCTTTCTCTTCTTCTCTTTCTTCCAGTCCCATCACTTTTCAACTTTTTTCTCATCCTCAGAATAGAAAATCTTCTAGTTAACTCAGTGGCACTTGCAAGATTTAACTGGCTTTCCCAGCTTATCTGTAAACATGTAAACTTGAGCCATCTGGACTTTTTAATGTTTCCTGTAAAGTCTGTCACTGCATCAATTGCCTATTTTGACTGGATTCACAAGAAGTCATCGTAAGCTGATTTTTCCCTAGGATATTTCATCTACTTGATTAATTGTTTTCTTCCTCTCCAGTGTGTTTTACTCAATAACAGACCGATATTTTTCTTTAACATGAGTACAACACTCTCCTAATTTTTACTTGGGCTTTTTACACTCTATACCATGTTCTCATATTATAGAACTATACAAATCTTAACAAGGAAAGGATCTTATATTAAAGGTCAATTTTTTAAAATCAGAAGATGAAACAACTTCTAGAAGATTTCTATAACATCAAAGATTCATAAACTTTTTTTTAAAAAGGTAAAAAATGTAAGAAGACTTTGACTTTGGTTTTCTATGATACTCCTCTTATTCTTATAGACAAGGATACTTTATTTATGCTGTCTACCTTGGAATATTTCATGTTTAATTAATACATATTATACATATTGATGGGTTACAATGTGATATTATAATGCATACATACAATGTGTAATGATCAAATCAGGGTAATTAACACATCCATCGCTTTAAACATTATGTTTTGTGTTGAGAACACTCAGAATGCTTTCTTCTAGCTATCTGAAAACATACAATAAATTAATGCTAACTGTAATTACTCAACAGTGCTGTGGAACACCAGAACGTATTCTTCCTATCTAGCTGTAATTTTGAATCCATTAACCACCCTCTCCATACCCTCCTGCCCCATCCTTCCCAGCCTCCAGTAACCACTACTCTACTCTCTGCTTCTATGAGAGCAACATTTTTAGCTTCCACATATGAGAGGGAACATGCTGTATTTATCTTTCTGTGCTTGGCTTGTTTCACTTAACAGAATGTTCTCTAGGCTCATCCACATTGCCAGGAAGAACAAGATTTTATTTCTTTTACGACTGAGTAATGTTTCTTTGTTTATATACACCACATGTTCTTTATTCACTCACCTGCTGATGTACACTTAGGTTGATTCCATATCTTGGCTATTGCAAATGGTGCTGCAATAAACGGGTGAATGCAGATATAACTTTCACATACTGATTTCCTCGGATAGACACAGCAAGTCCTCAGTGTTATGAATAGGTTCTTGAAAGTTGTAAATTTGAGTGAAACTATGTATAATGAAACCAATTTTTTCCCATCAATGTTGTAATGAAATGAACAAAACAACTTATTTGAGAACCTGTTTTACATCATTTCACTTAAACTTAAAACTTCCAATAACCTATTTATGATATTAAGTGAGGACTTACCATACCCAATAGTGGATTAGTGGATCATATGGTAGTTTTATTTTTGGTTTTTTGAGGAAGCACCATAATGTTTCCCATAATGACTGCACTAATTTACATTCTGACCAATAGTGTATGAGTTCCCTTTTCTCCATGTTCTTACCACCATTTATCTTTTTGTCTTTTTCTAATAGCCATAGAATTATGTATAAGGTAGGCAGGAAGTCCAAGCAATCTCTTTAAACGTCGGCATTTAAGTAATTATGACTTTGCAAGAACAATTTGAGAATAACTTAGTGTTAAAACACCTCAGAGTTGCAGTCATAATTCAGATCAACTTTTGTGTTCCGATCTATGTTACATATAGAAAGATAACCCCAATTGTATTAATACCAACACCAATTTATTAGGTGCCTGCTTAATGCCAGGTACAGTGATTTTCATATCATAACCCTAATTGTCACATTTTTTCAACCTCATCTTTCCATCTTCCAGTTTTTATCTTTCTTCTTTCTCCTCCATATTTACTTTACTTCTTTATTTTCTCTACCAGTTTTTTTACTTTCATCTTCTTCTCCATGTAGCTATTATGATCCACAGTTCTCTGACAAGAAAACAAAGGCACTGGCACTCAGAGAAGTGAAACAACTTGTCTGGAATCTCACACATTGTAGGTGGAAGAGTCACATCCAACCCAGGTCTCTCTAATTCCAACGCCTATAATCTTTTTATAAGAATGCTTTTAAAGGATCATGCATTTCACTTTATTAGCTGTACTTTATAAACTTTGCTTCACTTACTTACTTCAGGCACTCATGCGATACCCTTCTCCCCTAACACGTACATGCCCACAACTTGCCCGCCTTAATTGGTTTGCTTAGGATAGTACTAGTCCACTTAGGATATTTTAATTATGAGAGTTGAACTAAGTTAGGAGATTTTATTTTTAAGAATAGAAAACAAATTTATATAGCCTAGGAAAAACTGTGTCCAAGTTTAATCCCAAAGGTATAACTGGGACCTTCAATTAAGGAAGCCCTGGATGAGGTAGTTGGGTTGAGATTTACTCTGATCAACCAAGAGGAAGGATTAATGACTAACAAAAGCATTCTCATGTGTTTGGTTTTTTTTTTTTTTTTTTTTTTTGGAGAGAACATTTCTTTTTTTTAATTGTACTTTACGTTCTGGGGTACATGTGCAGATCATGCAGGATTGTTGCATAGGTACATACATAGCAAGGTGGTTTGCTGCCTTCATCCCCCCCCCATCACCTATATCTGGTATTTCTCCCCACATTATCCTTCCCCACCCTCCCCACTCCCTGCTGTCCCTCCCCTAGCCACCCGTTACTGACTACAGTGTGTGATGCTCCCCTCCCTGCGTCCACATGTTCTCATTGTTCAACATCTGCCTATGAGTGAGAACATGTGGTGTTTGGTTTTCTGTTCTTGTGTCAGTTTGCTGAGGATGATGGTTTCCAGATTCACCCATACCAGTTTTAATGGTTACATTTAATCCT
>CAUYLG010016902.1:0-14515 GCA_963573385.1 Cacajao melanocephalus
ATACCTAGTTTATTGAGAGTTTTTAGCATAATGGGCTGTTGAATTTTGTTGAAGGCCTTCTCTGCATCTATTGAGATAATCATGTGGTTTTTGTCTTTGGTTCTGTTTATGTGGTTGATTACGTTTATAGATTTGCATATGTTGAACCAGGCTTGCATCCCCAGAATGAAGCCTATTTGATCATGGTGGATAAGCTTTTTGATGTGCTGTTGGATTTGGTTTGCCAGTATTTTATTGAAGATTTTTGCATCAATGTTCATCATGGATATTGGCCTGTAGTTTTCTTTTGTAGTTGTGTCTCTGCCAGGTTTTGGTATCAGGATGATGTTGGTCCATAAAAAGAGTGGGAGGATTCCCTCTTTTTGTATTGTTTGGAATAGTTTAAACAGGAATGATACCAGCTCCTTTTTGTACGTCCAGTAGAATTTGGCTGTGAACCCATCTGGACCTGGACTTTTTTTGGTTGGTAGGCTATTAATTACTGCCTTGACTTCAGACTTTGTTACTGGTCTATTCAGGGTTTCAACTTCTTCCTGGCTTAGTCTTGGGAGTGTGCAAGTATCCAGGAATCTATTTCCACCAGATTTACTGATTTATGTGCACAAAGCTGTTTGTAGAAATCTCTGATGGTAGTTTGTATTTCTGAGGAATTGGTGGTGATCTCCCCTATATTGTTTTTATTTCATCTATTCGATTCTTCTCTCTTTTCTTTTTTATTAGTCTAGCTAGCTGTCTATTTTGTTGATCATTTAAAAAAAACAGCTCCTGGATTTATTGATTTTTTGAAGATTTTTTTGTGTCTCTATCCTCTTTAGTTCTGCTCTGATCTTAGTTATTTCTTGTCTTCTGCTTGCTTTTGAGGGTTTTTGATCTTGCTCCTCTAGCTCTTTCAATTTTGACAGTAGGGTGTCAATTTTAGATCTTTCCTTGTTTCTTATGTGGGCACTTATTGCTACAAATTTCCCTTTAGACACTGCTTTAAATGTGTCCCATAGGATTTGGTAGGTCATGTCTTCATTCTTGTTGTTTTTGAATAACATTTTTAGTTCTGTCTTCATTTCATTGTTTATCTTTTCATCCTTCAGGAGTAAGTTGTTCAGTTTCCATGTGATTGTACAGTTTTGAGAGCTTTTCTTAACCCTGAGTTCTAATTTGACTGTGCTGTGGTCTGAGAGATTGTTCACTTAGGTTTGTTTACTCGAAACTCTTGGTTTAAATGTTGCCATGGTTTGCATTAGAATTATGAGGATTATTCGGAAGACAGAGGCCTTAATCATGTCCACTACTCCTTGTTGATATCTTCTCCATAAAGTGACTTCCTCATATGCTAGACCATAACTGCATACATCTATAAGACAGTTCTTTTCACAAGATGAAGGGACATTTCTCAGTGTTTATATTTCATTGACTTATGCAGATATTCTGATTCAAAAAGAGGCTCTACTCAGACTTTTGGTGTTTTGATGGTTAAATACTGCCAGCTTACTCAGTGAATTCAATCTTAATACTTTCCATTGTTAGACAAACCTTTCTGCTTCTTTGGCCCCATTAAATTTCACCAACCTGTTGTCAGCTCTGATCCAGGTACTAACAGATAAAAACTTCAACAGACTAAAACTAAAACAACCAAACTTCTGTCTCTCACTGCATTTAGTTATCTGCATAAGGACTTATGTCTAATGTAAGTTACAAATTTTAAAATGAATGGTGAATAAAAAAGCCAGCATCACAAATACAAAGTGATAAGAGCAGAAATTCTAATAAAAATTGCTATTTATGTATTGCGGTGTTATTGCTGTCTTTGGTTGACATTACAATGAAAAAGCTGAAGATACAGTTCTTCCTGGAAAATGTATCTATATACTTCAGTCATTCATTTATATACAAATCAAGCTTATTTCTGTAAAATCAGCATGAGGCTAAATCCTCTGGATATTTGAAATAATTGGTTCAGCACAGTGTCTGCATGCAGAAGTAATCTTTTGTTTGGGTCTAGATATTTATAAGCACTAAGTTTAAAAACTTGTGTATTGATGAGGTTCTATCGTAGCAAAGAAAAATTTAGGCAGCAAGTGAATCCTACTTATAGGCTTATTTTCAAAGCTTACACTAATGTTTACAGCATATCTGAGGAAACCCTCAGAGGGAAATTGTTTTATATGTGTAGCACCAGCCTCTGAAACCAATGTGTGACAGAAATAGATTGTCACTTTTTCTAGGCTATTAAAATACAAATGAAACATTTTCAAAAATGAGTCAGACAGATGTTCCAGGTACTAAATTTTCACGATTTTACATGTTACTGTTTCTTATTTCATCACTTCATTAATTCAACTCTACTAACAAAGACATTTATATTTCTACTTCTGCTCTCAACCAATAACTCTGAACACAATACACACACAGGATTTCACTTTCTAGTAATCCATTTTAAGACAGGCTCTCTGGGTGTGCTTTGCATCTAAATGTGGTGACATGACAGCCTTACCAATAAGTTAAAAATTCATATTAGGTGAGGGAAATTAGCTTTGAAATCTTATTCTTGTTTCCCTTGTTACTTCCCTCACTTCCCAGCTTTAATAACTAATCTTTTTTTTTTTTTTATTTTTCCTCCCATAGGCTTTCTCTTGTCAAGATCTTGTCTTTCAACTCAATTGGATAGCATATGTATCTTAGTTTCAGCTTCAAATTCTCACTTGGACATATTCTATTTCTCTACCAGAGTATAACACCAATGTAAAGACTGACAGTCAAGCTCTACTACACCTCTTGGTCAGTTTCTCCAGATAATAATGAATGCCATGCAAGTACATAGGCCATGTTCTAAAGGATTCTCAGAAGGCACACCCCTTTGAAGTTATTTCGTCTCCTTCTCTTAGGCTAAATTTTGCTAGTAGAAATGTCTGACTTATGTTATTAAGCTTCTCAATGCATCCTCAATTAAAATTTAAAAGTCTCTATGAAGAAAAGCTTGGATTAAACACTTTAATTGCTTTTTAAAATAAGATTTCAGAGAAAAAATTTTGCTCTAAATGGTACACAGGATGGATGGCCAGAGATCATGCAGTATGAGGAATAAAAGGGTCCAGAAGAAGGTTGGGGACATGTCCAAAGCCACTCTAGCTGTTTCACACTGCTTACCAAATCCGACATATTGACGTGAAACTATTAAGTATGTGTTATTGGAAAAGTAACTTTAGTATCTCCAGAGAATAATATTAATGAAATGTACAAAAATGTTGTTAGCAACTGCATAGCAAAATATGTAAAACACTGTTGCTTTCATTTTAGACATTTCCATGATTAGATTATGACTGATTTTTAGGACCAAAAACTGAAAGAGAAAGAGTAAGAAAAAAGATATTACAATTGATATGGTAATTCAAAATGTCTTATCATACTATATTAAAGATTCTTGAGTAACTCACTCTATTTTATGTTTTTATTTCCAGATCATTTGAGACTTTTTCTAAGGATGTACTCACAAGTTAAGAAAATAAAAATGTTAACCAGTTAGGGCTGAAAAAATCTACCATTTAAAATAATACTTCCTTTTTATTAAAAATTGTTTTCAGATATTTATTAAATTTGTCTATAATAAATTTACACAATCATAGATATATATATATGTATAAAGGCAGAAGAAAAAGTCTGAACAATTACCAACAAAAAACTTCATGTGGCTGATCGAGGTAGGGGAGGTTTGAAATCAAAGGTTAATTTGAGGTAATCTCTGCTCATTAAAAGCTCAAGGTTTAGGCTGGATGCAGTGGCTCACATCTATAATCCCAGAACTTTGAGAGGCTGAGGCTGACAGATCACTTGAGGTCAGGAGTTCAAGACCAGCCTGGGCAACATGGTGAAACCCCATCTCTACCAAAATTACAAAAATTAGCCAGAAGTGGTGGCTCCCAGCTTTTCATGGGGCTGCAGTCCCAGCTATTCATGGGACTGAGGCAAGAGAATCACTTGAATCTGGGAGGAGAAGGTTGCAGTGAGCTGAGACTGTGCCACTGCACTCTCTAGCCTGGGCAACACAGCAAGACTCTGTCTCAAAAAAAAAGAAAGAAAAAGAAAAGAAAAAGCTCAAAGTCTACTTAGAGAGAAACATAAGGAACGTATTATGGTATAATGGAATAAAATAAAAAGAGCTCACTCAAATGAACTGGGGCACTTTAAAAAAATGATTTGAGCTATGATGTCATCATCTGTAAATAGGCTATTGTCACCTTGAATAACTGTTATAAAAAACAAATAAATTCTATATAAAATAACTGATACTAAGTAATATGCTATTGAAATAGTTATCCTGAATGACTCTATACTCATACCTATAGTCATACTATCATGGCAGTTTTAATAGCAATTCCATATGTTACACATATATGAAGACATGTGGGAAGGCTTTTTGTGGATGATGTCTTTGATAGAGGACTTGAAGAATTACCAAAACCAGTTACTGTGTCCCTGATGTATTACATTTAGTCCAAGGTTTCCAAAGTATGTTTTGTGGAAAACTAAATTCCCAGGATATATGTGTAGGTATTCTATGATTAAAGATTTCTTAGAACACAGAAGATTAGATAGCACTGAAATGAACAACACAAAACAAGTATATATTTGAGGCTTTAATTTATGTATCAGTATTACAAATATATGTATGGTGGTGGGAAAGAAGCATAGAAGAGAGTATAAAAGTTTCAAAAACCCATTTTATCATTAAAAGAGTACTTTCCTCTAAAGGAAACCTTGAACACTTTGTAAAAGATATGTTTGCAATTTGGGAAATGTTTGTCTACATTTTTGCTTCTGGAACATTTAGCTAAATATCAGAGAGCTTCGTGTATTTTCATTTCTATGTGCAAAGGTAGCATTTCTGGTACACTACATGTGAGTAAAATCAGAACTTTAAAATGTTTCATTAGGGTATTTAAACCAAGGCAAATCCCTTCTAATCACTGGCAAATAAATACAAAACATTAATCTGGAGGTGGTACAAGCTCTGTCTAGGAAGCAGCAAAAGGGAGACTAACCCACCAAAATAATTAAGACCATTTGTTTTAAATTCAAAAATAGAATATAGATAAATGATCAGGCCTTTCTATAGGTATAGGGTTGGGTGGGGGTAAAGGGAGAAAAGCAGCAAATGGTGGCTCATGTGACACATAACTGTCAACCTCTGAAAGATTGTCCCAAGGGAAACTGCTGACCACTTGAATAATTCAAGAAATACTAATAAATTTACCTGAAGTAGATACTTTATTTAATAAAGTTGATCATCTGTATGTTATGCAAATGTAGCGTGTTTTTTTATGTGCCAGTGAAAGCACAAAAGCATTTGAAAGATTGTCCCTACCATGTTTTCAATTCTGTGCTATATAACTATAAGCACTTTTCCTAAAATTATGAATCAAGATAATATTTAGGCAGTTTAAAAAAAATTATTATAATTGCTTCCTAGTGATTTGTGGTTATATTCAGGAAATGTGTAATATAGAGAGTATTTTTGGCTCTTCAGGATTTTATGAAAAACCATAGAGATGGTGAATTTAAAGAGGGGAGCAACAAGCTCTGAGAATATTTTATTAATTTATAGTTTATTTTATATTTTAATTGACACTATAATTGCATATATTTGTGGGGTTTATAGTCTTTCTATATAATAAATAATAATCAAATCAGTATTATCAGCATATCCATCATCTCAAATGTTTATTATTTGTATGTTGGGAACTTTCAATATCCTCCTTCTAGCTATTTGAAACTCCATATTATTACTAACTAGAGTCACCCTATAGTGGTGTAGATAGAACACTAGAACTTATTTCTTCTATCTAACTGTAATTTTGTATCCTGTAACAAATCTCTTCCTATCCCTCTCTTTGTTCTACTCTCTCCAGCATTTAGTATCCTCTGTTATACTTTTTACTTCTATGTGATCAACTTTTTTTTTGTTTTCCTCACATAAGTGAAAACATGCACTGCCTAACTTTCTCTTCCTGGCTTACTTAACAAAATTTACATTCCTACTAAAAGTGTATAAAATTCTCCTTTTCTATGCATCTTCATCAGCATTTGTTATTTTTTTTTGTCTTTTTGATAACAGTCATTCTAATTGGGGTGAGATGATACCTCATTGTGGTTTTGATTTGCATTTTCCTGATGATTAGTGATGTTGAGAATTTTTTCATTTACTGGTTGGTCAGACTGTTTGTATGTCTTCCTCCAAGAAATGTCTGTTCAGCTCATTTGCCCACCTTTAATCTCACTTATTTTTTTTATTTTTTATTTTTTTGCAGTTGAGATGCTTGAGTTCCTTGCATTTTCTTAATATATTTCCCCAGTCAAATGAGTGATTTGCAAACATTTTCTTCCATTGTGTAACTTCTCTTTTTACTTTATGGATATAATTCCATTTGTTTACATTTGTTTTTGATGCCTGTGTTTTTGTGATCTTATTCATAAAATCTTTTTCCAGAACAACATCCTGAAGTGTTTTCACTATATTTTATTCTAGTAGTTTTATAGTTTTGGGTCTTATATTTAGATGATTGATTCATTCTGAATTGTTTTTTAATATAGGGAGAGAAGTGAGTGTCTAGTTTTATACTTCTACATATGAATATCCAGTTTTTTCAGCATCATCATTTATCAGAGAGACTGTCCTTTCTCCAGTGAATGTTAATGGCACCTTTGTTAAAATCAGTTGGCTATAGATGTGCATTAATATATGAATTCTCTATTCTAATCCACTGGTCTATATATCTGTTTTTTAATGCTGCTATCATACCCTTTAAATTATTATAGGTTTGTAGTAAATGACTTAAGTTGGGGCATAGGATGGGTTGAAAGAAGCACCACTCAAAAATGTGGAAATCTACCTCCAGCTAGTTCTAAGGACATTTTAGGAAGTAACAAATGGAGAAAAACATGCAAAAAAGGTAAAACAATCTTTTCAAAGATGTGAGAGTGTGATAGATATCATGCTAGGTTGCTTTGTTTTGATTTTTTTCTTCATTATGTCTTTGGTAATTCCTATAAACAAAGAGATGATTCATTCACTGTAATCAATTAGTAAATAAATAATAATAACATGAACCAGCAATCCAATTCAATCTGCTAATGCTGTGCAGGTCATTCATTGAGAAATTGCTATAATTCATCTTCTAAGTAATAAAGTAATAGACTGTCTATTTTGGTATCATAATGTTGCTTACATGTGTTGTCTTCAATTGATTCATTTATTTACATTACAACTGAAGAGGGAGACCTAAGCATCTAAGACTACTTCCTCCTTGACTTCCACATTTCCTTTCAACTGGAGAAGTAAAGGCTGGCAGACTGGCACCACCTTAATCACCCTCCTATAGATTGCAGTCATGCTATGGAGGAATCTTTCTGGAAAATACTGTTTTTACTTAAATAGGATGAAACTCCCACCTAACGCCTACTCCATGGACTGAGACCCTTTCACATGTAATTTCTAAAGCTGTAAACCCAAGACCCTTTAACGTGTAATATCTAGAGTTGTAAGCCTTTATAAAGGCAGAGATTTCCTTTGTTAGACGTGCTTGGCTGTTAGGCAGCTATGCTGCCTTGCTCCCAGCTGAACAAATCACCCCTTCCTTCCTAGTTCGGTGTCCAGCAGGTCTATTTCTTGCGGCTGCTCCTGCTTCACAAGCAAGTACTCAATGTCAAGAACTATTCCAAGTGTCAAATATAAAACAAAAGTTAATAAATTATTTGCCCTCAAGTATTTCTCAGCCTGTTGTGAAAAACTGGCATATAAAGGGTGTGCCTTCTCAGATCCCTCAACTACTTTCCATTTTCCTTCTCTGGTAGTACCCACTGTCACCAAATTGACATTCCTTTTTAGATGTGCATGAAGCAGCACACCAGGGAGAGATGGAACTCTATTTCCAGAATGTCCACTGGGCAGCCAGATGACTGAACTCAGAAGTGGGACACGTTCTCTCCCTATGTAGTGAACCTACATTTGTGAGGATAGGAAGCAGGAAGTATCCAGGTGCATAAACCTCCCCTACTGTAGAAGACTACTTTGAGTGGTGCTTCTCTCAGTCCATTATAAGTTCTGTACACTGATTCATCTGCTGTGTCTCATCACTGCTGAATGTCAAATGCTAAGCACAAGAGTGAGGAATTGACTTTCATTGTATCACATCTGTTGCTTCTTTCTATTTTCAATCATTCTCATCACAGTAGGCTTGTCCTTCCTAAGTATTTTTAGTACATTAATTCTTCCAACCTACTCTATTTCTACTGATCCTGCAATAATAAACAGTCATGGAGGCAAAGGGATCCATTAAGAGGTGAAATTGCTACTATAAAAATAGGAAGTTAATTATTAAATATTAGGAAGACTAAACAGGAATGAAAAGATTACCTAACACTTATTGAGTATTTCCTATGTGCGAAAACCTTTTTGTGTGTGTTTGCACACAGTATTTTCTTTTCTGCTCAATGTGTAAAGGGTCAGGGAAGGCTTGCTTGGGGATGTAGCTTTGGTAGTAAAAAAGTTCACCAGAAACTTTCCAGACTGATGGAATAATATAAATGAAGGAGCATGTATAATGCATGACAACCAGACTGTCCAAATCAGAGGATGAGAGCTTTCCTTGCTTGCAATTCTGCCTGCAACTTGAGCACTACTACTGACCACACCGCTACAAGAAACACAGTCCAGAGAAAAAAGGTCAAAATTGAGAAATAAATTTCATCTTGCCGATGAAGAACAAGAATGCCTTACGACCACCTGCTGATTTCTTACACTTTTGTTTAACATTTATGGAAATATTTAATACAAGAATATTTGCAAAAATATAACCTAAAAGTATGATGTAAACTTTAATCAAGTTTCTTCTTAGATTTTGAATTGCTCTATAATGTGGGCATTAACCTGATGGATCAGGGATAAGAAATAGACTATGTTGTTTTAGGAATGTCATGGTCACTGCTGGAATGGCATTTACATGCTGATGAACGATCTGTAGTTTGCTGAGCTGGAAAAGTCTCAGAATTGTCAATGCTTGAATAAATAAATAAATGAACAAACAACAAGAGTCAAAGGCAATGATTCAGAAGTAATAGAGTTGGAGGAATAGAGACTTATTTTTGGAGCAGTAGAATATCTTTCTTGTGGAAGAGTGTGTCCTATCATGGAATAATATGCAAAGGCCACTGGCTTTCTCTCTTTGCTATCTTTTGCTTTTAGATTGTTATCTTAGTGAGCCTTATTGATATGAAAACTTATCCATTATGCATAACATAGGATTGTGCTATTTTATCAGATAAACTGTGATCCACTATGCACCCTGACACCTCAGAAGAGGGTAAATTATGATACTTCTGTGAGTGTTGCGGCGTGGAAGAAATCTAAAGGAAAAGACAAAGGTTCACAGATGTAAAGATATTGGTAGGACGGCAGTCCACAAAATCAACAAGTGTTACAAAAGTTTGAGGTATCTGGGAATACAGTAACTGGATTTATGGAGGACATGTCGGCATCACTTCACGGGTAGCTCAAGTTGTTTTTGCTGTAAAGCAGTGCATAAAGAAAAATTGTCAATTAAAAGGAGGAAAGCGTGAAAGGAAAGAGGAAAAGAAGATAAAATCCTTCGTGTTGCTCCTTCTAGTAATTCTGTAACTATTACATATTGCTCTATGACTTTGAACAAGTGTATAACACTCATTATCTTTAATTTTTCTCACCTGGAAAATGAAATTTAATATTTTATATGCACTGAAGCAGAGAACTGAAATAGCTGATTCTCAATTTTCTAACTCTGTGAAAGGTATTGGAGAGAGAGCAATATATATTCAGAAAAGCAGAAAAATGAATTTGTAGTGAAGCAGATACAGGTTTGAATCTTGTCTCTTTGCTTTTCTGGTTGAATTAACTTGAGTAAGTTATCTGCATGTTTTGGGCTATTCTGATTCTATTAAGAAGTAGCCAAACTGCTACAGAAGATGATAGATTAGATATAAGAGGAATAGCAGAGCTTAGAGTTAATACACAAAGATTCTATTTTCAAATAAACTTCAATAAATAAAAATTTGTTGTTGTTTTTTAATTGTTGGTGTTCATGGTCTTCATGTTTAGCTTTTTAGAACCTTCAGTTTGATGAATAATTTCACAGTCTACCTGGGTTTCTCTTCTGTCTTTTTTCTGAATATAATTGATTTTAATTTTCTCCTATTATGTTGGAGATTCTGATTGATAGACTTTGAATAGAATCTCCTTTTGAACAATATGTGATAGGATTATTTCATAACAAAATGCCAGAACTATAAATTGTGCATTGCAATTCTGGAAAATCCTTATCACATAAATCCTTGTTCACTTATACCTGGCAAATTGAGTCTGTGGAAGCTACCACAAAACATGTTCTGGTGGGCTTACAAAGGTAAGTTAGAACACCAAAAGCTGCTCATAACCATAGCTGCAGATCCATAATTTCTACCACATGTTGGCCTAGCCTCTCTTGTTCTCTACCATGAGTAATGACTAGCATTCACATAATCTTATCCCTGAAGTTCTAAGTAAATGTTCTCATACCTAGAGATTTTATAGCTGCCTTTGGCTCCCTTACTTTATGTGTTGCTGCCCAAATGTGTCGCTGCCAAAATTCTATATGACCAAAACTAGCTCTGATGGCAGCACATAATAAACATGAGAATAATAACGTAAGATTTATAATTGATACCATTGGTAGTTTATGCAAATTCTTGAAAAATTAATACTAGAGTAAATGAGGACCTATAAAGGATCTGAAGAGGAGGGAGCAAAATAAAGTTCACACTTTGGAAAGATCTCCCTCAGAACTAGGAAAAGAATCAATTAAGTATGAAAGTAGGTGAGTTTATGAAAGAAGCAAAGAAACAAGCTATATAGAGATTGTACGAGTGAAGAATTAATAGAACACTATATTGGAAAAGTACGAAGAAAAAGAAACAGGACTAAACAAGGCTCATTAAAGGAGTAGAATCAACATGAAGTTTAACTAGACATGAGAAATGAGAGAGAAAAATAAGCTAAGAATGTGCCGCAGGACTCTGGTTTCCGATACGTTGTGAATAAGAAATAAGATAGATTTGAACAAAATATAAGCTTATTTTTATGTGCAAGGAATGTGATATCTCTCTGGGTCAAAGAAAGTTCTCAGGATTATAGAAATCAAGAGTGAAGCCTGTTGCAGGATGGAGAAGTTAATAGTTTCAAAGTTTCATAGAATTTACACATCTTAGATGCTGCAGGGAAGCCAAGAAAGGTGAAGACTGAACATTTCTTATTATGTTTCTGCCCAAAGCCACAGTTAAAATTTAGTTTAATAACTTGAAGCTAGATCACAAGAACACTATGAGGTAAAGCCGTAAGATCTCTTCTCACAAATTAACTTCTCCTCAAATAGTACAAGCAACAACACATTGCAAATTTTATACTAATTTACATTTTCCAATAGCTGATAGAAAAAAATAACTGGCCTTCCATCAGTTTTCCCTCTGTCCTTCAGATCAAAGTTTATGTGTGTATGTATGTATGTAGATATATTTGTATGAATGCATGCATACATATGTATATATTTGTGTTTAAATTATTCATTCAAAATGTATTCATTCAATTATAAAAAATAATAATAAGCTAATAGCAACTTCAAGATGA
Organism: Cacajao melanocephalus; assembly: GCA_963573385.1. NCBI lineage: Eukaryota > Metazoa > Chordata > Mammalia > Primates > Pitheciidae > Cacajao > Cacajao melanocephalus. The sequence goes on from CAUYLG010016902.1 coordinate 11,681, forward strand.
GCATATGGTGAAGTCTTGCATGATTTTCTCCAAGCCCAAGGAGGCAGTCTTCTATGTGTCCTAAAATGTCAGCTAAGGCTGGGAACCATGCTTTCATCTTACTCCTCTCACTGTCTCAACAGTCTCCATTGTCCCTGATGGAGCGATGGGATCTAAATCCACTTCTCTTCCTGGGATCTTGTTGTAAATAAAGTAAAACTCACTATCCCACCAACACCAAGTGTTTTCTGGGGAGAACAATTGAACATCTAATTTTGAAACACTTTGGACCTCCTCAGTGAGATATATTACTGAGCTCCAAGCTTTTATTAGTAAATGTACCATTTGTGTTAATAATATCAATATAAGCATCGGGCTCATTCCCTTAAAAGCACACAGTTCTCTCCAGTCGCTCATCTTTGAAATTTCAGAGCTCTCTAAAATTTTTGCTTACACCTTTATGACAATTCTCTTAATTTGGATAGCCTAGAACATTGGAATCCCTCTAGGATATCTCTGTATCTAGAAAACAGGTGGACTCTTGGAAAGCTGATGTGAAAAAGTAAATCACAAGTTGTTTTGCAATATTCACCCATTTTTTTTCTTGATATTTTTGGCTTATTTGTTAGTATGAAAACATCACATTCCTTCTCATTTTCAGAAGGAAGGATGGGTTGGTTAACTTCCTCCATCCTTCTTTCTTCTAAAAAAGTAGAATAGCTTTTAGCTAGTACCTGACTGCCCAGGATAAACAGAATTTCCAAGAATCGTTTTTATGTAGCTTTGTGACTAACTCTGGTTCATTAAATATTAGTGGAAGGGTCTGGTGGTAATTCTCAGAAACTTTCTTTAAAAGAGAGCCACCAAATCTACTTTTTCTTATTGTGGTCTTGATCCTGCTACCTTGAATGAAGCTGCTGCCATCTTAGAATATAAAGATGAAAGCTACATGCTGGAGATAGTAGAGCAGTGAGCTGAAAAAAACCTTGTTCCCTAAAAAGTTAATATTTTATATAACATTAGACAGAACAGTACCTATAAGCAGATTAGGTATTAAAAATCCGCCCGAGGTGTCAGCCCTCCTACTTCTAGTTAATACAGACTTGCTCTTTTAATTACCTAGTTTATGCATAACTTTTATTAAGTTTATTTGTTTGTTTTAAAGCCTTAGTATCTTTGTTATGCACAGGTTTTAACTTCATCCTCCTGTTTCTAGCCATGTATCAGCTCCACACTTGGATTATGGGGCCAAGAAACTTCACTTTTGCAAGAGATTAACTCTCCCTTTTTTGTAGCAATCTGTGTCCACAGGATTGGGAAAGAAAACTGGGATCTAATATAGTTATGCATTCATGTTTAAACAATTCCAGGGATGAGCCTAGCATTATTTTCAGTTGTACCTGGTTCCCAAGACATTTCTGAGGTTCTGCAAGACAAACTGTCTATCTAGTGGTATAGACACCTAGTATGACTTTACTGTTTGTAAATTCTGTTACTATTTCTTCATTTACTTTCTAAAAAATAAATGATTGATTTCTTGTCCATAGGTAGCTCTTATTTTTGTTTTTGTTTTGTGTTCATTATTTGTTTTAAATGATGATGTTGTTTTGTTTCATTTTATTTCCTCTGATGTCGTTATAAAATAAATGCATGTAGTTACTTTTCTGGGTTTACCTGCTGCCTTAAATCATTTTCTGGTCCTTATAACAGAATACCTGAGACTGGATAATTTAGAATGAATTTATTTGGATCATCATTTTGGAGGTGAGGAAGACCAAGAGCATGGTGCTGGCATCTGGCAAGGCCCTTTGTGTTGCATTATACTACCGCAGATGTTGGAAAGGTAAGAGAGTGTGAGAAAAAAAGAGAAATGGGGGCCAATCATACACCTTAATCAGGAAGCCACTCCCATGGTTACAAACTCACTCCTTGGAAAACAGTCCATTTATGAAAGTAGAGTCCACATGATCTCATTGTCTCTCAAACGTTTCACCTGTCAACACTATTGCACTTGGGATTAATGTTCAAACACATAAACTTTAGGGGACATATTCAAACTATAGCATCTGTGATTATTGAGTTTCACTCTGACCGTGCACAATTTTCATCATAAGTCAGTGATTTTGCACTCTTCCTGGTACGGAAAAGAAATAATTCATATAGTTGAAGATACTGACTAATCTGGCTTTTTTTTTTATGTCTATCTCTGTGTCATACCCCCAGCCTAAATAATTACCTCATCCCATAGCACTTGTTTGTTTCATTGTGTTGTTCCTGACCTTGTGTTAATCAGACATATCAACATCATTATCATTACTTCAACTACCATCTTGAAATTTATCATCACCTTCACATCATCATCAAATTTCCAACAAATTTAGACTATATATATATATATGTGTGTGTGTGTGTATATATACATATATATATATGTATATATATATATGTGTGCATGTGTGTGTATATACATATTTTTTTATTGCACTTTAGCTTCTGGGGTACATGTGAAGAACATGCAGGTTTGTTGCATAGGTACACACTGTGATTTGCTGCCTTCCTCCCCATCACCTATATCTGGCATTTCTTCCCATGTTATCTCTCCCCAACTCCCCACCCCCCCCCGGTCGCTCCCCGAATTTACCCCCACCAGCCCCCCTGTGGCCCGGTCGCCCCCGGCACCCCAAACCCTAAAATCCCATACAAAATTAAAAAAAAAAAAACACACACAAGCAGCCCCAGCCTGGCCTCCAGAGTCAGACAGCCACCTGAGTGAGAACATGTGGTGTTTTTCTGTTCTTGCATCAGTTTGCTGAGAATGATGGTTTCCAGGTTCATCCATGTCCCTACAAAGGACAC
>CAUYLG010016903.1:0-15937 GCA_963573385.1 Cacajao melanocephalus
TGTGGAGTTGGGGAGAGATACCATGGGGAGAAATGCCAGATATAGGTGATGGGGAGGAAGGCAGCAAATCACACTGCCATGTGTGTACCTATACAACAATCTTGCATGTTCTTCACATGCACCCCAAAACCTAAAATGCAATAAAAAAAATCTTGAGCCTCTCCTTTGTTTTCCCCAGATCACTCAACAGTGTTACCCCAGGCTGCAGTCCTTAACCTTGGCTCAAATAAACTCCCTATATTAATTTTGCCTCAGTTTATTTACTTAGGTGAGAAAATCAAACTCCTGAATGGCCTTCATGTCTCTTGCCTCTAACCCCAGCAAGTCTCCCATTCTCTTATCATCCAATTTCCAATGAGCCTTTGATCCCTTTTCTGCAACCTAAAGAATAAAACGCAAAATCAGCCCACTACATAAAACCTCTACAATTTGACCTCTAGATATCTGTATAACTTTATCCACCATTAGATCTCCTATTTCTTTATGCAGTTTTGTTTACTGTTTCTACAAACATACATAATTTTGGCACATTTGCTCAAGCTATTCTACAGTTTGAAACCCTCTCATAAGATATGTCTGCTCATCAAAGCCTTCAGAGCCTTACTCAAATTGCCAGTTTTTCCAAGATTATTTTCCAGAAGAATTAATCTTTCCCCATTATCTCCTCTTATCACTCTATTATTTCATTATAATATCCATCACATGGCAAAAGTAGTTGAAGACACTAGCAACAAGTTAGAAAAACATAGCTTCAAAGCCGTGCTCTACCACTCACCAAGCCATGTAACTTTGGGCAAGTTACTTAACCTCCATGAAATTCAGCTTTCATTTACTGAATGAATTATGTGCATATGGTATATTCTATATACACAGAAACCAAAGAAATTCACTGAAGAGGAAGCAGAATAAGCCATCAGGCTACCAGGCCTAAGCTTCATATTCAATCATGCTTACCAGAGAAATCCAAAACTTTATGTCAGCAGAGTAAGGGTAGAATAGGAATGGGTAGGGGTAAAAGGTCTCTCATTTGCTTACCCAACCAATAATAAGGCAATATTTTGTTTTCCACTTTTCTTTGAAATTATTGTACTCTCAGCAAGTAGCCCAAGAAAAGAGGGGCACTGGACGATATACTTTAAGAACAAAATCCCACTCTGGACCCCAAACAGTGTAGGACACTCTCTTTTGTTTTTAAATCCAATGGAAATATTCAAGCACTTTCTGAAAGTGGTAAAAGTTATATGTGAAACCTCTTAATGCTGTTGTTTGGAAAGTAAATTAATCAAACCCTATATTTCATAAAATATTTCCTCCACAAGTATTTATTGAATATAAACTGTAGGTCAACATATAATTATTATTGTTGCTATAACAGTGAACATGACAGTCATAGTCCCTTTTCTTAGGTTTTATGCTCTCATAGAGAATATTAACATTAACTGAATCATTTTTCAAGTGTGATAGTAGGCCACTCTTGTTAACTGCTGTCATGAACTGAATGTTTGTATTCCCTCAAAATTCATATGTTGAAACTCTAACCCCCAATATGTCTGTACTTGGAGACAGGACCTATAAGGAGGTAATTAAGGTTAAATGAGGTTATAATGGTGGGGCTCTGATCTAATAGAATTCGTGTTCTTTTTTTTTTTTTTTTTTTTTTTTTTGAGACAGAGTCTCACTCTGCCGCCAGGCTGGAGTGCGGTGGCATGATATCAGCTCACTGCAACCTCTGCCTCCCAGGTTCAAGTGATTCTCTTGGCTTAGCCTCCTGAGTAGCTGGGACTACAGGCTCATGTCACCACACCCAGCTAATTTTCGTATTTTTAGTAGAGATGATAAGAAGAGACACCAGAGAGAGCTAGCTTTTTTTTCTCCCTCTCTGTTCCCCAAGGAAAATTCATGTGAGGACATGGCAAGAAGGTCAGATAGGTAGCTTTCACAGAAACTGAGCACTGCCAGAACTTTGATCTTGTTCTCTGCAAGAGATGCCTCCGGAAATGTGAGAAAATAAATTTCTTTTGTATAAGCATGCAGTTCATGGTGTTTTGTTATGGCAGCCCAAGTGGATGGAAGGAAGAAATGAAGAAATGAGGAAAGGAGAAAAAGGAATGGAAGAAAAGGGAAGGGATTGAGAGAGGAGTGAAGAGGAGAGGGGAGTAAGAAAGAGAGAATAAAAGAACTTGCTTTTATTATTTTCCAACTAAAATGACATTTCCTTCTCCTTTCAGAATATAATGGACTTCATGAAGTGAAACTCCTGCATATGTGAGGCTCTAGGCAAATGCTTACATTACAAGAAAGATGCATCTACGTAATATATGTATCTCTCAGAATTACTCTTTCCTATTCCCATAACATTTGGTGGAGCACTTTAAGCTTATCAAGTGCTATTAAGTGCTTGCTGAGTTCATGTCAAAACTTTTCTGGCTACAGATTGTTTCAAATCTATAAAATGAATATGTATCTGCAAACTAATAGCGAAATAATGCTGTGTTTAAGCTTACCAGAAATCTCCATGGCTTACAACAATAAGTATTTATTCTCAAGCTCATAGGATTGCAGGTTGTGATTTGGCTGATCTATGCTGGGCTGTGCAGCTCTGCTTTAGGCTGTAGTAGGCTGTGGTTGGCTCTAGGATGAGGCTGAAACAAAGTATATTCAACATTTCTCTCATACACCTGTTCTTACGGCAATTCACCAGCACGCTAAACCCATATTACAAAAAGCATATTTAAGGCCTCTGTTGAAGTCATATCCACTAACATTCTTTTTTTTTTTTTTTTTTGAGACAGAGTCTTGCTGGGTCTCCCAGGCTGGAGTGCAGTGGCCCGATCTTTGCTCACTGCAACCTCCACCTCCTGGGCTCAAGCAGGCATTCAGTTGAGCAATTGACCAAAGAAAATCATGTGACAAAGCCCCAAATCGAAGGAATAAGAATATATATCCTAACTACAGTGAGAAAGTGAAAATGATAAATATTTGCTGAATAATAAGCCACATAGTTTATAGAGATTCAGACAAGATGATCTCTAAGTAAGAAAGGAAACTGCATAGAAACTAGATGCTGGTAACAAAAAAAACTTAGAGTTTCAGATCTTAAATAGCTTATAGTCTGAAGGCTAGTGGGGATTGAGGGAGAGACAAGTAAGAAAAGCACTATAAATATATTGAAGTAAGTATAATAACAATGATGGTAGAATGATTAATTCTGTGTGGAGGACATTTGAGCTTTAAAGGGTAGCAGAAGTTTATTGGATCAAGTTGGTTGGGATTCAGAGAAGATAGAATTCTAGGCAAAGATATGTGAACTAGAATTGCATAATTTAAAAGTGGAATTTTTTACGTAGGGCTAAAGCATAAAATACATAGAAAAAACAGTGAGAAATGGCATAGGAGATGGAAGAGTCAAATCTTACCATTATAAGTCAGGCCTAAAAATTTGGTCTGTAGTGCCACTGAAGAATATTAAATAGGAAAATAATATGTTAAAATGTTCAGAATTATGGCTCAATAGACAGGAAGAATGACTGGCCAGATGAATTTAAGGAATAGCAGAGAGAGTTCAAGTATGAGACAATAGAGACCTGAACCAAAGCGTGGCAATGTGAATGATGAGAAGGGAATATTAACAAATTTATGAAATATTACTGTATATCCTTTTGAATGACTGCAAAGCTCAGAAGTTTCTGAGTTGTAAGTGACTTAAACTCAACTCCAGTTAGTTTAAGCAAAATCTGGCAGCTCTCAGAAATAAAAATAAAACAAACTAAAGGAACCAGCACAACTCTAAAGGCCTTGGGGATGGAACAGAGAATTTAAATGTTGTTTACATTTTCTCCCCATCCTTCATCAATATTTATTCACTTAATTCTCTCCCACTGTAGAAAAATTTACTACACATGGAGGAGGAATATGGCCACAGAAAGCTCCAAACCACATTCTTCTAACTAAAGGCAAGAAAAGGCCCTCTATTTAAAAATGCTTTTTTTAAATAAAAACTCTTGAGGAAGGTTCTATTGCCCCAACTCAGGTCATATGCCCACCCTACAATACAGTGACCAAAATACTATGAGTTACCCAAGTTATCTGCTGATCTTCTCAGAGAAAAGTAATCTGTTATCAGTAGAGGAAATGGATAAATTGTTATCTAACAAACCACATCAATCTGTATCAGCTACTGAGAGAGTAAAAGACTAGTTGAGGGTGACAAGTTGAGAGTTCCAGCTTGGCAACAAGAATATTAGTGACATATTAATGATAATAGATGCTACAGGAAGAAAACAATGTATGAAGAAACATTTTTAGAAATATCAAGTTTGACCTTAAACTTAGATTATTCAACCCATGAATTACTCAAATGGCAATGTTCAATAACCACTAAATTTTTCCTTGTACAAGACTGGGATATAAATAGAGAGAAAGTGTATAACAATAGCAATTAATGATTTAGAAGAATAAAGACAAATTTCATTTCTGTATTTGACATAAAAGCATTAAATCCAGGGAATATCTCCTTCCATATGAGAAAGAACACTTGAAAATAATGATTTAAGAGTCTCAGAGGCTATTTTAATGGAAATTTGAACCAATTGAACCATTTGAAAATATCTATTGAAATGCATATGATTGACATTATTTTTATGAAAGGGAAAAATGATGCAGCTTAAATGGAAAAAATATAATGTACTACCAAATACAAGATCTGCTGCCCTCATTGCTATTGCTGATTCAGTCAGCAATGAGACTGAGACTAATAAGCCTGTGAAGCTTTCTATTTTCTCAGAAAGTAGAGGGCTGCTCATTAGCAGAAAATTTGAGTCCATCTTAGAAGACAATAGTCCATATCTTCTGGAAAAATTTGCAGGGATCTTATAAAAACTCCAAGTATTTGACACTATAGAGGTTCTACCAAGTGGGTTAAAACATTATGAATTATTATTATACCCATAATCCCCAAAGTGAAATAATATTTTCTGAAAACTCTCCATTTTGTGGTTCAATGAGATATTCCCAGCAACATACACACACAAAAAAAGACTACTGCAAAGGGGTTTTGCATAGACACTCAAATTAAAGCTGACAATTACCTTGATGGAAGAATAAATAATAAAACTTAAGGGATTTATTAGCCCCAAAGTAGTTTTCAAGTTGCATAAAATGTTCCTTTTCTTCCTATATATTAAAGTACTCCTGCCCTATATATTTAACCTTCATAAAATATTCACAATGTTGCTTCCCATGTTGTTAAAAAAAAGTATCTGTTACTGGAAGAAGGAAAATCCATTTTGCAAAATGACAGGGAGATTACCCCAGCATAACTACAATTATATTATTTAAAGGCACAGAAAGAAAATAGACAGCTGTTATACAAGATAAAGATCTTCTTAAACCATACACTGTGTTTTTCTACAGAGGATTTTTAAGATGAAAAATAGACCTTGAGGGTCTCTGATAGGCTTGAGACAATGTTAAAAAAAAGGTCAAACATTCTGCTAAAAAGCACCTCTATCTTCAGAATAACTTACCAGCCAGCTTGCAATGCCTCCTTATTTTACAGCCATTGTTCCCAGAGGAAGTGCACTTGAGTGTGGACCACTATTAGTTTGTAATGAGCTTGCCAGGAATGATACAAGAAACAAATTTGTAACCATGTGCCATTCCCAGCTCAGAAACACGATGACACACTCTTGGTGAAGTAGACAGGAATATGGGGTGGAGAAGGGATGTGGGGAGAGAAGCGGGGAGAGAAGCGGGAAGAAAAACGAAAAGATAAAGGACGCCTAGCAATAGTGAGCCATCTTCCTGTTCTGCTCCTAAAAAGCAGCCAAATAGAATGGAACTGAGGAAGACTGAGTTGCCAGCATAGTTTTGAAGAATCAAGATTATTTAGATCAACTGTCAATTCCCAGTTCAGGGACCTTCAAAGGGCAGGCTTGAACTCTCAAATGAAACCATTCTAAAACAAAACAAAATGAAAAGGAAAAAAAACAGCCCTGACAGGTCGCAGATTAGTAACAAAATGTCAAATGCTTTCCCTATACACCTAGGATGCCTCCATATTGTATGTTCACTTATATGATCCTAATGTGCCTCTCTCCATACAGAAAAGTGCACGTCATCATCAACAGGGGAGGCTAGAGAATTAAACCTTATCTAAGAGAACTGTCAATAAATCTATTGTTGGAGATACATAGAAGTAGCAGAGGCAATCTTTGTCTTTTAGAGGTAGTTTTTCAAAAAGAGAATTACACAAAGTGCTCCTCTGTTTTTGTCAATATGCTGCCAGGTTTTGAAATGCTATTTTTCATCCAAACAATAAAAATCTTGACAAGTAAGCAGCAGAAAATCACTAAATACACTTGCAGCTGCATTTCAATCTATACAAATTCTTTAAACAAAAACAACCAAAGAACAGCCTGACCTAGCAAAATTATTTCACCATTTGAGCCTCAAGTCCAAGATAATTAAGAGACTGAATTTTGTATTTCCACTGAAATTTTCCCAAAAAAAAGGTTCAAATAAAAAAATGAAAATACAGATGAGAAGATGTAGTTAAGATCTACATGTGAATTTCAAGAGCATAAAATCAAGGAGGCAATTTTTTTTCAACTTTACAATGGAAATTAACCCCCCAAAATCCTCAATTATTTTCTTTCTAAAAAATGTAAGTGAGCTCAAAACAATAGGGTTAGTGGGAGTGAAGGTGGAGATAGAGAAGAAACTGATGCTGGAAGACCCAGGTCAAACATCTAGCATAACTAGTAGCAATATATATTTGAGGGAAAGCTGAAAAAAAGAGAATGTTTCCATCATATAATCAAAAGATTATAAAGATCTGAATTAATAAGACTGTGGTAGTAGGAATTTTAAAAAATGAGAAATATTGATAGCAGCAGGAGACAGCAGGGACATGCCCTAGGCAGGTCCTAGGCAGACAGGTGCAGGTCCTTGGTGAAACCCAACCTTCAAACCAAAGACAATTTAAAGCCTGAAAATGAGCTGAGCTGCCAGTTCCAGATAAGAGTCCACAACCAAAATGAGAACTTCATTCCTGTTTTCTCACTCTTTCCTGATTGGTTCTTTCTGGATAATGCTTTTTAACCAATTGAATGTTGCCTCTTCCAAGGTTACCTACAGCCAGTGACTCCTGATTCCAAACCTATAAAAACCCCAGACTCAGCCACACAGATGGCTACCCACTTTTGGGCTTGTTGTCAAACAGTGGGCTACCCACTTTAGGTCCCTTCTTGTCAAGAGCTTTCCTGTCACTCAATAAAATTATTTTCTGCCTTGCTCACTCTCGAGTGTCTACACACCTCATTCTTCTTAGGCGTGGGACAAGAACCCAGAACCCACCAAAGAACAGGAGCTAAAAAGGGCTATAAGATGCTCCTGGCCAGCTCACCAAGCTGCGAATGGCATGAATAAAAAGACCTGTGACACACTCTCATTCACCAGACTACGGGAGTGAAGAGCTGTAACCCTTCTGGGGGCCCAGACCTCAGGATGCCCCAAGCCAGAACTATAACATGCCCCCATTTACCGAGGTGCCAATCAAGAATGAGAGAGAGAACTATGGCTTTCCCTGGGGGTTCAGATCTTGGGACTCCCCAAGGAGTGACAGAAGCTGTGACAATACTTTGGGCCTCCGCAGTTGCTGGTATCTTCGAGTTTTGAGGCACTGCCATGTCCCCCTCTTCTAGATTCTGGCACCCAAGGTGGAACCCAGTTGTGGCATGCCTGGTCCAGCCTTGGAGCACAGAGCCACAGCAGGCTGGTAGCATGAGCCAAGCACAGCCTGCCAGACCAAGTGGCCAGAGCAAACCCAGTAGGCTCCAGCAAAGCCCAGGCAGAGGTACCACTCACCCAACGGAGGTTTCTAGCTGGCAAAATGGCACAGAATGAATCCTGTTTCAATATGTGATCAACATTTTTGTGGACATAATTAATGATATTTATTAATGACTGAAGGTAAGTATACTGAATATCTTTCATTTGCCCCACCAGAGCCATTCTCTGTAATCTGCTCCCTGCTTTGTGCTACAGAAGGCTGACCTCTACAGACTACATCAATGGGCTCCCTTACTCTCTACCTTCTGGCTGGGCTTGGTTAATGGAAGGCACCAGACACAGGTGAAGGACAGAAAGTGTGAGGACAAAGTATTTATTCCCTTGGCTCCCTCTCTGCCTAGTTACAAGTTGTTGGCTCTTCTACTGAAGACCAAAGCTCCTATCAGGTGTCCTTCTTTACATTTAGTCTTCCCCATGACTCCTATAATCACTTCCCTTCCTTTCTCCATCAACCCCAGTATGGGAAATAGTTCTGTATTATTAGCAGCCTAAGAATTCTAAAACATGCCATCTTAATTGCCCTAAACACCATCATGCCCTTATGAATAGTTCCAGAATCTTGACTGATATAGTGAGATTGTTTTGTAAAACATAAAAGTTTATTGAGCTACTTTGTTAGTTTTAAAAAGTATGTCAGATAGACACAGCAGGTGAATAATAAATATTTGCTGAATCAATTAATATAGATTACATACTGTTAATATTTTGGGTCAGTTCCTGGTTTAAATTCTTTAAATGTCAAGAAAAATTTAAGAGTCGTGAAACATATCAATTAGGTATCCAGAGCTTATAAAAGTAAAAGCAGCAAAAGAAATCAATCATTTCTAGAAACTCTTTAATAATTATTTAAAATATCTATTATTCTAGGAAGTACTCTAAATATATGTAGCTTTTTGTAAGGATGAAGGGAAAAAATAGCAACTTTCAAAATTAATACCTTGAAAAGTATAGACATGAATCTGGAAATTCTAACTATGGCCAATTGAAGAGACGGGCAAATTCTCCCCCAAAAAGCAATTGTAAACCTAAATATAACTGATAAAAAGGGTAATTTTTAAAAGGTGTACAAAAATATGAGAAGTGTTTGAATTTTCGAAAACTCCTTAACTTACAGTAAGAATAGAGGAAAATTGTGACACTCTAGACTGGAGCTGCTCCCATACTTGCGCCCAAGAATCTTGGTCTGAAGAATCTGCTATGTAAGGCAGGGTATAAGGACCTACAGTGGTTTTTCTGCCATGGTTGAAGAGGTCTTACTCAAATTGGAGAAGTGATGACCACTTCCAGGGGTACTGTCAGTGGAAATTACTAATCAAAAACTGGCTAGCAAGAAAGGGTAAAGGATGCAACTCTGCCAGCCTGAAGTACAGACCCAACTGTGGCAAGCATATTCTTGGCTAAGACTGTGTACATCCACAGTGGAGGCAGAGAGACCCAAGTTATTTCAGAACTCATGGTTTATCCTAAGGCTGCACACATGAACATAGAAAAATAGAAAAGGTCTAGCAGAAACTAAAACCTAGAGAGTAATTGAAAACAATCTAAACTATAAAAAAATGACACAAAACCATTAATTATCAACAAAAATTTAAGAGACAAGCAAAGAAACAAAAATGTGACTCACTCAGATAAAACTTAGGCAATAAAATCTATGAGTGCTTCAGAGCTGTATTTAACAGGCAAAGACTTCAAAGCATCGATAAGAAAAAATATGTTTATAAAATAAATTATGACAAGTATTAATAAACAATTAGAGAGTCCCAAAAGAGATACAGAAATTTTAAAATAACCAAATGGAAATTCTAGTGTGAAAGAATACAGCAACTAAAATTAAAATTCAGAAAGGATAAACAGTAGATTTGAGATGACAGAAGAAAAATCAGTATAAATGAAAACAGGAACATAGAAAATATCAAATCTAAGAATGAAGAAAAACATTTAAAGAAAAAATGAACTAAGCTTCAAAGATCTACAGTGCAGAAAGTTTACCAACATGTGTGTAATAGGATTTACCCCAAGGAGAGAAGAGAGAATGAAAGGTGAAGGAGGGATTTAATGGCTCAAAACTTCTAAAATCTAGTAAAAAACATGAATCTACAGATACAGGATTCTTAATAAACTTCATGTAGCACAAAAATAAAGAGATATAAACCTAGATGCATCATGACCCCAATTGTTGAAAGCCAAACATAGAGGAAAATATTTAAAACAGTAAAAGAAAAAATGACTCATCACATACAAAGTACCCCAATAAGATTAACAACTGACTTTTATCAGAGCCAGTGGAGACCAGAAGGCAGTAGGATGACATAGTCAGAATGCTGAAGGAAAACTACTTTCAACAAAAAATTCTATTTCCACCCAACTATCATTTTAAACAAAAAGTAAAAATAAAGACATTTGATTAAGATTAAAAAAAATCATTGTTAGCAGTCATGCTATGCAAGAAATAATAAAGTCTTTCAAAGTGATAGAGCATGGTACCAAGAGGTAAATTCAATTTACAGTAAAAAATGAAGAACAACAGAAATGGCAAACGGGAGTAAAGATGATTTTCTCATTTCTACTTTTCTCTAAAAGGCACAATATTGTAGAAGAAATTTGACGCCTTAGCTGACATTGCTGACTGGGCTGTTTATAACAAATTATCGCAGGCTGAGTGGCTTGAACAACAAACATTATTTCTATACTTCTGGAGGCTAGGAAGTCCAAGACCAAAGAGCCAGTGATTCCAGTGTCTGATGAGAGCCTGAGTTATAGTCCTGCTGTGTCTCCCCAAATTCACATGTTGGAAACTGAATCACCAGTGCAACAGTGATAGGAGGTAGAACCTTCAGGGAGGTGTTTAGGTCGTGAGGACTCCGCCTTCATTAATAGATTAATACCACTATTTTTAAAAAGCTTGGGCTGGACGCAGTGCCTCACGCCTGTAATTCCAGCACTTTGGGAAGCCGAGGCGCGCGGATCACGAGGTCAAGAGATCGAGACCATCCTGGCCAACATGGTAAAACCCCGTCTCTACTAAAAAACACAAAAATTAGCCGGATGTGGTGGCATGTGCCTGTAGTCCCAGCTACTCAGGAGGCTGAGGCAGAAGAATTGCTTGAACCCAGGAGACAGAGATTGCAGTGAGCCCAGATTGCGCCACTGGACTCCAGCCTGGCGCCTGGCGACAAAGCAAGACTCTGTCTCAAAAAAAAAAAAAAAAAGCTTGTAGGAGTGTAGTCTCACTGTCCTGCTTTTCTGCCATGTAGGGACAAAGAATTCACCTTTTTACTCTAAAACCAAAGCCAGGCAATAGCCCCACAAGAAAACTAATAACTAATATGCCTCATAATAATAGACTGCAAAATTTTTTAACAAAAAATTAGCAAACAGACTAAATCCAGTAAACATATCAAAAGGATTATATATTATTACTAAGATGAATTCTACTTCATACAAGGTTGGTTTCATGTTTAAAAAACAATTGATATAAGACACCATACTACTATAGAAGAGCATTAAAATAATAAGACCATTTCAACAAATGAAGAAAAAGGACACCACTACACAAATTCAACACCCATTCATAATATAGCTCTTGATATACTAAGGGTAGAAGGCAATTTCTTCAAACTGTATGTATGGGCTACAGCTAACATCACACATTAAAGGGAAAAAATAATCTGCCCCCAAAGATCAGGAACAAAACAAGAATGTTGACTCTTGTTATTAATATTTAATATTATAATGGAGGTTATAAATAGTGCCGTGTAGAGTGGGGAGAGAGAGAGAGAGAAGGGAGTAAATATATATTGCAAAGAAAAAAGTAAAAATGTTCTTATTCACAGATGATGTGGTCCTATATTTGGAATGCCTCAGGAATCCACAGAAAAAGTATAGAGACTAATAAACAAGTTTATAAAGGATATAGAATCTAAGACAAGTGAAATTCTATTGTAGCCCTATATGCTAGCAAAAAAACATTGGGACTTAAAATTTAAAAATTCAATTCATGACAGTAATCAAAAAAGAATAAAGTTAATTTAAAAAGTACACTACTTATACAATGCAAGTTATACAAAAATGGCTTGGAGAAATTAAAGATCCAAATAAACAGGACTGAAAAACCAGTATAATCTCAATTATCAATTCTCCCCTAAATTCATGTGTAACTTTAATTCACTACCAATCAAATTGCCAACAGAGTTTTTACAGAAATTGACAAGTTGACATTAAATTTTATAGAAATTAAAATAATCTATAATAGCAAAGACAATTTAAAAATAATAATACTGAGGAACTTACACTATTTTATAAAGCCATAGTAACCAAATAGTTTAATGATGACACAAGTATAAGCATACAGATCAATAGGACATATTTAAGAGTTGAGAAATAAATTCTCATATATATAATCAATTTATCTTTTACAAAAATGTGAAGTCAATTAAAAGAGGAAAGAATAGTGTTTCTAAGAAATGGTGCTGGACAACTGTGCATCAAGATGCAAGATAATAACAATTTTTTTAATTGTAATTTAAGTTCTGGGGTACATGTGCAGAACATACAGATTTGTCACATAGGAATATACATGCCACAATACTTGGCTGCATCCATCACCCCATCATCTACATTAGGTATTTCTCCGAATGCTATCCCTCCCCTAGGCCTCCACCCCCTGCGAGTCCCCAGTGCATGATGTTCCCCTTCCTGTGTCCATGTGTTCTCATAGTTCAACTCCCACTTATAAGTGAGAACATGCAGTGGTTGGTTTTCTGTTCTTGCATTAGTTTGCTGAGAATGATGGTATCCAGCTTAATGTACGTCTCTGCAAAGGACATGAACTCATCCTTTTTATGGCTACATAGTATTCCATGGTGTATATGAGCCACATTTTCTTTATCCAATCTATCATTGATGGGTATTTGGGTTGGTTCCAAGTCTGTGCTATTGTGAACAGTGCTACAGTAAACATACATGTGCATGTGTCCTTATAATAGAACGATTTATAATTCTTTGGGTATATACCAAGTAATGGGATTGTTGGGTCAAATGGTATTTCTAGTTCTAGATCCTTGAGGAATCGCCACACTGTCTTCCACAATGGTTGAACTGATTTACACTCACACCAACAGTGTAAAAGTGTTTGTATTTCTCCACATCCTCTCCAGCATCTGTTGTCTCCTGACTTTTTAATGATCACCATTCTAACTGGCATGAGATGGTATCTCAATGTGGTTTTAATTTGCATTTCTCTAATGAATGGTGATGATGAGCTTTTTTACATATGTTTGTTGCCTGCATAAATGTCTTCTTTTGAGAAGTCTCTGTTCATATATTTCACCAAATTTTTTATGTTCATCAAGGATATTGGCCTGAAATTTTCTTTTTTAGTTGCACCTCTGCCAGGTTTTGGTTATCAAGATGACATTGATCTCATAAAATGAGTTAGGGAGGATTCCCTTTTTCTATTGTTTGGAATAGTTTCAGAAGGAATGGTACCAGCTCCTTTTTGTTCTTCTGGTATAATTCGGCTATGAATCTGTCTGGTCCTGGACTTTTTTTGGTTGGTAGGCTATTAATTGCTGCCTCAATTCAACTTCTTCCTGGTTTAGTCTTGGAAGGGTCTAAGTGTCCAGGACTTTATCCATTTCTTCTAGATTTTCTGTTTTATTTGCATAGAGGTGTTCATAGTATTCTCTGACGGTAGTTTGTATTTCTATATGATCAGTGGTGATATCACCTTTATCAATTTTTACTGCATCTATTTGATTCTTCTCTCTGTTCTCCTTTATTACTCTGGCCAGCAGTCTATCTATTTTGTTGATCTTTTCAAAAACCCAGCTTTTGGACTCATTTATTTTTTGGAGGGTTTTTTTGTGTCTCTATCTCCCTCAGTTCTGCTCTGATCTTAGTTATTTCTTGTCTTTTGCTGGCTTTTGAATTTGTTTGTTCTTGCTTCTCTAGTTCTTTTAATTGTGACATTAGAGTGTCAATTTTAGATCTTTTTGGCTTTCTCTGTTGGGCATTTAGTGCCATAAATTTCCCTCTACACACTGCTTTAAATGTGTCCTGGAGATTATGGTACATTGTGTCTTCATTCTCATTGGTTTCGAAGAACATCTTTATTTCTGCCTTTATTTCATTGTTTATCCAATCAACTTTCAAGAGCCAGTCATTCAGTTTCCATGAAGTTGTGTAGTTTTGAGCGTGTTTCTTAATCCTGAGTTCTAATTTGATTGTAATGTGGTCTGAGAGACTGTTTTTTATGATTTCCATTCTTTTGCATTTGCTAAGGAGTGTTTTACTTCCAATTATGTGGTCAATTTTAGAATAGGTGTGATGTGGTGCTGAGAAGTATGAATATTCTGTTTATTTGGGGTGGAGGGTTCTTTAGATGTCTATTAGGTCCACTTGGTCCAGATCTGAGTTCAAGTCCTGGATATTCTTATTAATTTTCTGTTTCATTGATCAGTCTAACATTGACAGTAGGGTGTTAAAGTCTCCCACTATTATTGTGTGGGAGTCTAAGTCTCTTTGAAGGTCTCTATGAACTTGCTTTATTAATCTGGTTGCTCCTGTATTGGGTGCACACATATTTAGGATAATTAGCTCTTCTTGTTGCATTGATCCCTTTACCATTATGTAATGTCCTTCTTTGTCTCTTTTGATCTTTGATGATTTAAAGTCTGTTTTATCAGAGACTAGGATTCCAACCTTTGCTTTTTTTTTTTTTTTTTTTTGCTTTCCATTTGCTTGGAAAATCTTCCTCCATCCCTTTATTTTGAGCCTATGTGTGTCTTTGCATGTGAGATGGGTCTCCTGAATACAACACACTGATGGGTCTTGACTCTTTATCCAGTTTGCCAGTCTGTGTCTTTTAACTGGGGGCATTTAGCCTATTTACATTTAAGGTTAATTTTGTTATATGTGAATTTGATCCTGCCATTATAATGCTAGCTGGTTATTTTCCCCATTAGTTGAAGCAGTTTCTTCCTAGTGTCGATGGTCTTTACAATTTGGTATGTTTTTGAAGTGGCTGGTACTGGTTGTTCCTTTCCATGTTAGGTGCTTCTTTCAGAAGCTCTTCTAAAGTCAGGCCTGATGGTGACAAAATCTCTCAGCATTTTCTTGTCCATAAATGATTTTACTTCTGTTTGTCTGGATATCAAATTCTGGGTTGAAAATTATTTTCTTGAAGAATGTTGAATATTGGCCCCACTTTCTTCTGCCTTGTAGGGTTTCTTCAGAGAGATCCACTGTGAGTCTTATGGGCTTCCCTTTGTGGGTAACCTGACCTTTCTCTCTAGCTTCCCTTAGCATTTTTTCCTTCATTTCAACCTTGGTGAATCTGACAATTATGTGTCTTGGGGTTCCTCTTCTTAAGGAGTATCTTTGTGGTATTCTCCGGATTTCCTGAATTTGAATATTGGCCTGCCTTGCTAGGTTGGGGAAGTTCTCCTGGATAATATCCTAAAGAGTGTTTTTCAACTTGGTTTCATTCTCCCCTTCCTTTTCAGGTACATCAATCAAATGTAGATTTGATCTATTCAGATAATCCCATATTTCTTGGAGGCTTTGTTCATTTCTGTTCACTATTTTTTCTCTAATCCTGTCTTCTAGCTTTATTTCATTGAGTTGATCTTCAATCTCTGATATCCTTTCTTCTGTTTGATCGATTTGGCTATTGAAACCTGTGTATGCTTCACTAAGTTCTCATGCTGTGTTTTTATGTTCTTCTCTAAACTGGTTATTCTAGTTAGCATTTTGTCTAACCTTTTTTTCAATGTTTTTACCTTTCTTGCATTGGGTTAGAATGCAAGAACAAACATGCTCCTTTAGCTTAGAGAAGTTTGTTATTGCCTACCTTCTGAAGCCTGCTTTTGTCAATTCATCAAACTCACTCTCCACCCAGTTTTGTTCCCTTGCTGGTGAGGAGCTGTGATCCATTGGAGGAGAGGAGGCATTCTGATTTTTGGAGTTTTCACCCTTTTTGCACTGTTTTCTTCCCATCATCATGGATTTATCTTTCTTTGATCTTTGAGGTCAGTGATCTTTGGATGGGGTCTCTGAGTTGATGTCCTTTTTGTTGATGTTGAAA
>CAUYLG010016904.1:0-34260 GCA_963573385.1 Cacajao melanocephalus
GGCACACGCGTCCCCCCCACCACCGCCCCCAGTGTGCTTTTATTATAGCCACAAGCTAGTGTTCCGGGTGTTTTTTTTTTTTTTTTTTTTTTTTTTTTTTTTTTTTTGAGACAGAGTCTTGTTCTGTCGCCAGGCGCCAGGCTGGAGTGCAATGGCGCGATCTCGGCTCATCGCAATCTCCGCCTCCTGGGTTCGAGCAATTCTCCTGCCTCAGCCTCCCAAGTAGCTGGTACTACAGGCGCACGCCACCACACCCAGCTAATTTTTGTATTTTTAGTAGAGACGGGGTTTCACCATGTTGGCCAGGATGGTCTCGATCTCTTGACCTCGTGATCCGCCCGCCTCGGCCTCCCAAAATGCTGGGATTACAGGCGTGAGCCACTGTGCCCGGCTCAAAAGCGTTTTAAACAACTATTTGGGGCAGCAATAAAGAGAAAGTCTCTCTTAAGAAAGAACCAGATTGTGTCCGGTGATTGTCCAGGCTGGAAAATACAGGCAAATAGAGGAAAAAAATTCATGCGTGGTGCAGGTCTGTGCCTGGTAAGGGGAGGGGCCCTGTCAAATGCTCCCTGGGTTACCATGGCAACTGCCTCCCGCCAGGAAAGGTGTGATCCTGAGTCTGATCCTGAGAGTCAAGGAGTCTCCTTCACCTGCCCCATGATTCTTCCCTTCCTGTCTCTTTCCTCCATCCCATCTCCCGGGGGCTTGGAGTCCAGACAGACCTACTCCTGGCTAGGAGAGGCAGGGGCAGCTGGCCAGAGGATGGTGGCTCCTGAGGAATATATATGGTTGGAGGGACCAAGTCAGGCTGCCACTCTGTGGCTCAGAAGCACCCAAGCCCCTGAGCTGACATTGCTGCCCCGGGGAAGCTGAGCCCAGACTGCCAAATGCCACCAAGCAGGCAGCTTCCGTGTGAGGGCAGCATCCCCGAGAGATGTAGATGGATCTCCTTCACCTGTTCCTCCCTTGGGTGCCTGGGAACCTGGGCAACGCAGGTCTGAGACCTGCCCAACTGTACCGGTCCGTTTCCACGCTGCCGATAAAGACATACCCAAGACTGGACAATTTACAGAAGAAAGAGAGGTTGAACGGACTTACAGGTCCACGTGGCTGGCGATGTGGCTTGCTCCTCCTTGCCCTCCGCCATGGACGAGAGGCTTCCGCAGCCACGAGAAAGCTTGCTCAGGGTGCAGGAAACTCCCCCTTATATAGCCATCAGATCTCGTGAGACTTACTCACTATCGCGAGAACAGCACAAGAAAGCCCTGCGCCATGATTCAATTAGCTCCCGCGGGGTCAGTCCCACAACACGCGGGAATTCAAGATGCGGTTTGCGTTGAGTACACAGCCAAACCATATCACCATCTCCTGTCCATCGCTAGCCCGCGGAATAGAAGATAGCTGGGCTGGAAGATGGAGTGGGGGTGCTCTGTCTGAGAAGCTTTCTTTCCTCCCCACTTTTTTTTTTTTTTTTTTTTTTGAGACGAGATGTTGCTCTGTCTCCCAGTGCAGTGGAGAGATCATAGCTCACGGCAGCTTCGAACTCCTGGGCTCAAGCGATCCTCCCACCTCGGCCTCCTGAGTCACTTGGGCGACAGGCATGCGCCACCATGCTTCGATTGTTTTAAACAACATTTAGAGACGGTGTCTTCCTAAGTTGCTGTGACTAGTCTTGAACTCCTGGGCTCAAGAGATAATCCCACCTCTACCTTCCAAAGTACTGGGATTACAGGTAATCCAGTAATTACCTGTAATTACTGCATGTAATTACTGCACCCAGCCTGTCTTTAGTTTTTAAAACTCTGCTGCCATTTCCCTCTGGAAGCCTCATTTCCCTCTGAAAGCCAGAGACCCTTGCCCTTGTCTTGCTGTATTTTCAGGAACCTCCTCTGTTCCTTGAGAGGGGATTGCCTCCTCCTGAGCCTTGACTAGTGGGTGCTGCAGGAAGATGAGGTCTCACCTAGGCCTAGGCTGTGGGTGCCCCTCTCAGCCCTCTGGGGTTCAGAGTGCCTGGCACTGTCAGGCTGTCCCCTCCCACGTCCTGTAGGCTCCCAGGCTGCCAGCTTTGTTTCATGACCCCTTGAACCTTGACCTTGGGCTTGGAGTGCCATTAAGACAAATTCTTTCCCAGTGACGAAGAGCAATGGCAGCGCCGACTCCCCGTGTCCAAGTGGGTCAGGAACGACAGAGCTCATCTCCCTCCACTTGGTATCATCTTTCAGGCCCCGGGCGGGGCCCGCTGCCAGCTTTGTGGGGCCCTGGAGTTATTTATGATTTCTTTCTGGATGAGGAAAAAAGGGTTAGATCATTTGAAGCAGTAACTTCAGATGAACACTGTGATCCTCAGAAATCCACCCAAGAGAAGCAATTGAATCGCTGAAACCAGCAAGATAAACATGTACAGTGATGTTCCCTTCTCCTGGTATCCTCGCTCCCCCACACCACTGCTGGGACTGATCACTTACTTTTGTTGCAATGAAATCCCCGTCAAGTCCTGAGGGACATTCCTGGAAGATTGAAATCCCTCCACTGAGCAAACTAACCCAGCTGCCCTCATCCAAGCGTCCCCAGCTGTGGGGACCCTAATCCATCCCCAACAGAGGGCCAATAAGTACTTGATCTTACAAGATTCTCACCCCTCCGTACTCACATCGTTGATTCTGGGGACATCGCCACTCATGGCTGGTCTGAAGGAAAGCTCGTCTATGGAACAGTGCTGCTGATAAATGGATATATGAATTTAATCAAACAGGCCTGCCGCAAGGTGTTATACTTGGCTGTCCAGAAGAGGTGAGCTAAACTCATCTCCAGGTAATCTGTCTGGCAGGCGACACAGGTAGATGTGGCCCCAGGAGGTGTCAGGATCCAGGCACTAACACTCACGCACCTTTTTGAGAGCCCTCCTGGATGTTACAGTTCTAACTCACTCACTCCTGAGGTTTCTAAGGTGACCAAAGCAGTCGAGAGCCACAGATTCTTTTTTTTTTTTTCTTTCCTAGAGACAGGGTCTCCCTCTGTGGCCCAGGCTGGAGTGCAATGGTGCCATCATAGCTCACTACAGCCTCCAACTCCTGGGCTTAAGCAATCCTTCCGCCTCAGCCTCTCCAATAAAAGGAACCAAAAGAGCATGAGGCTGCAGAAGGAGAGGCTGCTGGGCCCTGTTGGTGGCTCCCTGCCACTCTGTACAGGCTGCTGAGGGCAGGGGACAGACTTCCTGCTCTGTGTGTGTGCACCCTCTGAGATCCACATCGATAAACCCGCTCAGCTGCTACAAGGGCGGGGAGGGGGCGCATTAAATGGAGCAAGGTCGGGCTGAGAACTGTGCTGTGCATCCTCAGGCAGAGCACAAACCTCTCTGTGCCTCAACCACCCATATAGGTCAGATGCAGGGACCACCTGGACACCCTCTCAAAGCCCGTTCAACCTCATCATTCTGAGTCAGTAACTACCTGGAGGTAGAAGTCACGGCTTCTGGGCGTCCAGTGTTCCCTCCTCCCTCCTTAGGAAAAGGAGCTGAGTTTTGCTTGCTGAGAGCAGATGGATCACATCATGGAGGCTCGTTCTCAAGCTTCCATGGCGAAACGTGATCCCTTCTGAAGCATCCCAGGCCCTCCGGGCCAGGCAGGGCTACAGGATGAGCAGCCAGATGCCCTGGTTCCCTCCCAGCTCATCTGCTCCCTCTCAGTGGCCCTCTGTTTTCCTCCACAATAAAATGGGGCAATAGTCCCCTGGTCTATTGCCTGGCCCAGATCTTTATCATCAGACTGCAGGGAGTGCCCTTATCTTCCGTCCCAGCGCTTTATCCAGGGACGGTGTAGGGCAGGGACAAGCTCTCTGTGTGCACGCTGAGTAGAGACCACCACTGCTACGTCCAGAAGTCCCCCAGGAGCATCAGAGGCTGAAGATTGGGGTCTGAGGGTCTCAGGCTACACTCTTGGGTCAAGCCCACCCAACACCTGTGTGGGGAAGGCAAGGCAGCTCAACCAGGGACAGTGCAGAACACGGGGTCCTTGGGGACCCTCCCTGGCTCCTGACAACAGAGCCTTTTATGTTCAGATCATTTTGGAGAGAGACTTATTTAAGAACTGGCTGGGTGCAATGGCTCAAGCCTGTAATCCTTATACTTTGGGAGGCTGAGATGGGAGGATCGCTTGAGGCCAGGAGTCAGGATCAGCCTGGGCAGCATAGTGAGACTTCATCTCTACAAAAAATTTTTTAAAAAATTAGCTGGACATGGTGGTGGATGCCTGTAGTCCCAGCTACTCAAGAGGCTAAGGTGGGAGGAAAAGAACCAGATAGACGAGCACACGCACACACACACACACACACACACACACACACACGTGTTCTTGCATGTTTTTGCTCCAGCAGGTGGACATGTGGAGTGTTCTTCCTCTTGCTCTCCTCCCATGCTTCTTCCCCAGCAGCAGGACCCTGACTCTCTCTATAAACCCCTTTATGTTTTTTCTGGACTTGGTGGAAATGGGAAACAGCTGCTGGGGACTGCAGAGAGATGCAGTTCCCGTGCATGGTAAGGAACCCTCACCAAGTAGCTGATCTTGATCTTGGACTTCCCAGCCCCCAGAGCTGTGAGAAAATAAACTTCTGCTCTTTGTAAATTACCCAGTGTATTAGCCCATCTTCACTCTGCTATAAAGATACTACCTCAGACTGGGTAATTTACAAAGAACAGAGGTCCAGCTGACTCACAGTTCTACATGGCTTGGGAGGCCTCGGGAAACTTAGAATCATGGTGGAAGGCAAAGGGGAAGCAAGGCACGTTTTCGCAAGGCAGCAGGAGAGAACGTGCACAGGGGAAACAACTGCCTTTTAAACCATCAGATCTCATGAGAACTCCCTCGCTGTCACAAAAACAGTATAGGGAAATCACCCCCACGGTCCAATCGCTTCCCACCACGTCCCTCCCTTGCTACTTGGGGATTAGAATTTGAGATGAGATTTGGGTGGGGATACAGAGCCAAACCATATTACCCAGTCTCAGGTATTTGGTTCCAGTAACGCAAAATAGACGGAGACAGGTGGATATTCAAAAAGTTATCCTATCTAGGGCGCTAAATTCTGTAAGCCAGTTGTGCACAGGGTACATGGCAATTGGTGGGAAGGTGGGTGCCTAAGTCCCCTCGGGGTGGTCAAGGAAGGCTTCCTGAAGGAGGTGGTGCTAGCTGACCAATGCAGGTGTGAGAGAGGATCGGGAGCCATTTCTAGATGACAGTACAAGACAGGTACAGGCTTAGGAGAGCAAGAGGTGCACAGGGCATTGTGGCAAGTGGCCCACAGCAGCAGCACATAGGGTGACGAGGTTGGACTGGCATTTTAGGACAATTAAGAGAACAAACACCTTGGGATGTTTATTACAAACTGATTATGCCTGTGTAACCAGCACCCACATTAAGAAGGAACGTTTTCATGATCTCAGAAGCCCTCTTCTTGCCCCTTTCAATCATGACTCTCCCCAAGGGTAACCACTCATCTGATTTCTAACACCTTAGACTCTTCTGCTTGTTTCTGAACTTCAGATAAATGGAATTGAACAGTAGGTCTTTGATTGAGTCTGTCTGCTTTCACCTGGCATTATACTCTGTGAGACTCGTCTGCACTGTTGCATGTGGGTTGCCTACGCTTATGACTGTTGTATTTCATTTTGTGAATATACAATTTATTTCTCCGGTTGGCCGTTAATAGGAATTTGGGTTGTTTCTAACTTTGGGTTATTCTGAGCAACGCTGCCGTGAACATTCCTGTGCATGCCTTTCGGTGAACATATTTATTCATTTTGTGAATGAAGTTTGTGCCTGCCTTGTTCTCTCATCTAGAAATGGCTCACACCTGCCTTGGTCAGCTGGCTTCTACTTAAGCACCACCTCCTCCAGGAAGCCTTCCTTGACCACTCCAGGGGGATTTAGGCACCCATCTTCTCACCAATTGCTATGCACCCTGTGCACAATTGGCTGACAGCACTTAGCCCTCTAGATGGAATAACTTTTCATATGTCCATCTGTCTCCGTCGGTTTTGTGCTACTAGAACAAATCCTGGACACTTGGTAATTTATAAAGAACAGAAGTTTATTTCCTCATAGCTCTGGGGAGTGGGAAGTCTAGATCAAAATCAGGTATCTGATGAGGCTTCCTCCTCGTGCATGGGAACTGCTGCTTCCTGTAACCCCCAGCAGCTGTTTTCCATTTCTGCTTTTTTTTTTTTTTTTTTTTTTCTTTTGAGATGGAGTCTCAGCATCCAGATTAGCTGGGACTACAGGTGCGTGACACCATGCCCAGCTAATTTTTGTATTTTTAGGAGAGATGGGGTTTCACCATGTTGGCCAGGATGGTCTCGATCTCTTGACATCGTGATCCACCTGCCTCAGCCTCCCAAAGTGCTGGGATTACAGGCGTGAGATACTGCACCCAGCCTCCATTTCAGCTTTCTGGTAAAAGCAGAAAGGGGCTTCCATTGGGGCAATAGGGACTTAAGATAGAGATCAGGAAGATGGTTGATACTGAAGTTTATCATCCTGGCTTGTGTTATCATGGGAAGGCAGGTGATGTCTGGGAATGGAGTTGTTGGATCATAGAGAGGGCTTATATTCAGCCTTATAAGAGACTGCCAAAGCATTTTTTAAAGTGGTTGTACCATCGATACTCCCACCCGCAGTGTATGAGCATTCCAGTTACTCCACATCCTCTCTAATACTTGGTTAAAAAAAAAAAAAAGAGTAACTCTTAGTCTTTTTAATGTCAGCCATTCTAGTGGGTATGGGGAGTATCACGTTGTGGTTTAGTTTACATTTCCCTGATATGGCAAATGAACTTGAGCCCCTCTTCATATGCTGTTTGGCCACTTGAAGCTCTTATTTTGTGCATCTACATATTCCAAGAAACCTCTTCCAGTTGGTGGTATACTTCATTCATTCTCATCACCATTGCTATGTTCCAAGCACTCCAGTGAATAATCAGAGAAAGTTAAACAAACATGCTTTAATTGCCTGTCGACGGCAGATGCCCAGGGAATGAAAGTCCCGTCCTGCTCTGGAGCGTCTGCTTGGGTATGGGGATGGTGTGAGGAGTCCGAGCTGGCTGGGCCTCCGGGGCCTCACCACAGCTGGGGAGCTGGGCCCACCCCGCAACCCATGTGTCCACCGTTGGCCAAGCTGCTCCTCACCTGCCAAGCAGGGTGCCCGGTGCCAGAGCAAATTGGGCCCAGGCCCAGCACAATTTCCAGAAATAGGTCTTTGCAAGAGTCGGGCCTCCCCCTCCATCCGCTGACCTTCCCTCCTGCAGACGGTCCTAATTGTTGCCTCAGGCCCTGGAAAGGCTCTGCTCAAGGTCTCTAAAAGCCTCCAGATTGTGCAGTTTGTGCAGAGTTCCTGGACAGGCCAGGATGTCATTTGTAACTTCCCCACGGCCACCTCCTCCTCCTCTTCCCTCAAGCCCCCAGGGTGGGGTGGTGTCTTCCTGTGTGGCTTGAGCTAGAGAGTTGCTTTCCCCTCCCCTCCCCTCCCCTCTGCTCCTCTTCCTTCCCCACCATTCTCCAACAGGGTCTCACTCTGTTGCCCAACAACGCCAGGGCGGGGTGGTGTCTTCCCGTGTGGGTCCAGCTGGAGAGTTGCTTTTCCTTCCCCTCCCCTCCCATTCCCATCCCCTCTTCCTCCCCTCCCCTGTTCCTCCCATTCCTCTTTCCCCTCCTCCCTTTCCCTGCACTCTACTCCACTCCCTTCCCCGCCACTCTTCGACGGGATCTCACTCTGTTGCCCAGACTGTAGTGCAGTGGCACCACTGTGGCTCACTGCAGCCTCACCCTTCTGGGCTCAGGTAATCCTCCTGCCCCAGCCTCTTAAGTAGCTGGGACTACAGACACATGCCATAACACCCTGCTAATTTTTTGTATTTTTTGTAAAGAAGGGGTTTTACCATGTTGCCCAGGCTAGTCTCAACTGCCCGGGCTCAAGCAATCCTCCCTCCTCTGCCTCCCAAGTAACTGAACTACAGGCACACACCACCATGCCTGGCTATTTTTTGTATTTTTTTGTACAGACAGGGTCTCACTATGTTCACCCTGCTGACCTCAAACTCCCGGGTTCAAGCGATCCGCGTACTTCAGCCTCCCAAAGTCCTGGGATTCCAGGCATGAGCCAGCACACTCAGCCCTCTTTTCTTTTCTAAGTATTTTATTTTAAGGCTAGGTGCTGTGGCTCACACCTGTCATCTCAGCTCTTTGGAAGGCTGAGGCGGGTGGATCACTTGAGGTCAGGAGTTCGAGACCAACATGGTGAAACCCCATCTCTACTAAAAATACAAAAATTAGCCGGGCATGGTAGCATGTGACTGTAGTCCCAACTGCCCGGGAGGCTGAGGCAAGAGAATCGCTTGAACCCAGGTGGCAAAGGTTGCAGTGAGCCGAGATTGCACCACTGTACTCCAGCCTGGGTGACAGAGCAAGACCGTGTCTCAAAAGAAAATTATTTCATTTTAGATTCAGGGGGTCACATGTGCTTGCCTGTTACATGCATAATGCTGGGGATTGGGCTTCTAGTGCACCCATCACTCAAATGGTTTTTTTTGTTGTTGTTTGTTTTTTGTTTTTTGGGTTTTTTTTTTTTGAGATGGAGTTTTGCTCTTATTGCCCAGACTAGAGTGCAGCGGTGTGACCTTGGCTCACTGCAACCTCCAACTCCTGGGTTCAAGCGATTCTCCTGTCTCAGTCTTCTGAGTAGCTGGGATTACAGGTACCCGCCACCACACCCGGATAATTTTTATATTTTTAGTAGAGACAGGATTTCACCATGTTGTCCAGGCTGGTCTTGAACTCCTGACCTCAGGTGATCCTCAGGTGGTGTGTGCCTGAGATTACAGGTGTGAGCCACTGTGCCTGGCTTCATCACCCAAATGTTGAACATTGTACCCGGTAGATAATTTTTCAATCCTCATACCCCATTTTTATGTTCATGTATATCCCTTGTTCAGCTCCTGCTTGCAAGTGAGAACATGCAGTATTTGATCTTCTGCTTCTGAATTTGTTCAATCAGAATGACAACCTCCAGCTGTGTCCATGCTGCTGCAAATGACATGATTTTATTCTTTTTTATGACTGCATAATAGTCCATGGTGTAAGGTCAGGCGCGGTGGCTCACACCTACAATCCCAGCACTGTGGGAGGCCAAGGTGGGCAGATCACGAGGTCAGGAGCTCAAGACCAGCCTGAGCAACATGGTGAAACCCCATCTCTACTAAAAATAAAAAAATTAGCCAGGCATCTTGGTGGGCACCTGTAATCCCAGCTACTTAGGAGGCTGAGGCAAGATAATTGCTTGAACCTGGGAGGGGGAGGTTGCAGTGAGCCGAGATCATGCTACTGCACTCCAGCCTGGGAGGCGAGAGCCAGACTCTGTCTCAAAAAAAAAAAATTCCACGGTGTATATACACTTCGATCTCTTTATCCATTCCACCATGGGTGGACACTTAGGTTCCATCTTGCTTTTTCCAAGTGATGCTGGTTGGCCCACAGGACACAGCTGCTAGGGAGGGGTCATGGGTCTGTGCTTTTAAGTAGACACCCCCAGAAGGCAGGCATCGGGTCTGTGCAGCCCTGCCCCTCCCCCCCAAGTATTAAAGTGTTGGCACAGTGTCATCCAGGTCACAGGAACAGCCACAGAACCTTCGGGTGCCTGAGGGATGATTAGAGGTAGAGGAGAAAAAGCGGACAAGATGGAGGGCAGGGTGAATGTACAGATGAGTAGATGAGGGCGCTAGGGTGGGGGTAGCGTAAGGAGAAGAGTGGGCGGGTGGGTCAGTGGATAGGTGAACAAATGGAATCCTATTCATTTTGATCTCTGCCTTTCCCATTAAGGACTTCTTTTAGCAGTGCAGGAATCACTGGTTGTCTGAGTTGAAGAGGAAGGCACTAGCCTGGGTGTGGTGGTGCACACTTGTGATCCCAGCACTTTGGGAGGCTGAGGCCGGTGGATCACTTGAGGTCAGAAGTTCTAGACTAGCCTGGCCAACATGGTGAAACCCTGTGTCTACTATAAATACAAAATTAGCCAGGCGTGGTGGTGCGCACCTGTAATTCAGCTACCCGGGAGGCTGAGGCAGGAGAATCGCTTGAACCTTGGAGGCAAATGTTGTAGTGAGCAAGATTGCCTTATTGTCACCTGGGCGACAGAGTAAGATTCTGTCTAAAAAAAAAAAAGGCTGGGCGCGGTGGCTCATGCCTGTAATTCCAGCACTTTGGGAGGCTGAGGTGGGTGGATCACGAGGTCAAGAGATCAAGACTGTCCTGGCCAACATGGTGAAACTACTAAAAATGCAAAAATTAGCTGGGTGTGGTGGTGGGTGCCTGTAGTCCCAGCTACTCAGAAGGCCGAGGCAGGAGAATCGCTCGAACCCAGGAGGCGGAGGTTACAGTGAGCCGAGATCACGCCACTGCACTCCAGCCTGGGAAACAGAGCGAGACTGTCTCAAAAAAATAAAACTAAAAATAAAATATAAAACATGAAAGCACTGAAAGCCCCCTGAATGCCAGAACCTTGTTGACTGGGGACTTCACGGGGGCTGGTCTTTTAGGGACCCTTCCATTTCGTCGAGAACGTCCCCAAATGTCAGTGTTGGGTCTTTCCACTTTGGCAGGTCCCTGTTTCCAGGGATGACTCCCTCCCCTGTCCCATCTGGGGCATCTTGAGCCCCAGGAGAGCCAGTGGCTCCCAGTTCCCATCCCCACCTTGGGTTTGCAAGGCCAGGCTGGTGCACCTGGCTGCGTGCACCTTGCAAAATCGTATTTGTATCCTTCATCTGCCAAGACCTCCCTCTGCCTTTCCCTTTGCTTCATGGATACCTTTTATTTCTTCATCAGCCCTTTCCTGGGAGGAAACAGGAGGAAACTTGTGTTCAATCCCCCATGTTTAGCCAGAAAACCACGTCCCTGTATCACGTGTCTTTGGTGAAGTCCTGCTCGGTTCCCGGAGTCAGAAAACTATCCATTATTGTAGCTGTTTGAATGTTCAGTGTTTATATCTCAGTCTTTAATCTGTTTTATGCGTCCGAGTTAGTGACAAGGTTTTATGGAGGAGAAAGAGTTCTGTTCCTTAACACATGCTTACAAATCATTGAGTTGGGCCAACCACAGGTAGAAGGGAGGGAAGGAGGGAGAGGAGCCCCCTGCTAGCCCACATGTCACCGGGGAGCAGAGAGTAGGGTGTTAGGGTGCTGCCCCCTCTTGACCGGAGACTGAGCAGCCCTGGGGAGGGCACAGCCTGGCCGCCTATCCCCAGGGTCCTAAGCTCCCCAAACAGAGTGCAATGGCGTGATCTCGGCTCACTGAAACTTCCGCCTCCTGAGTTCACATGATTCTCTTGCCTCAGCCTCCCAAGTAGCTGGCATTACAGGTGCACGCCACCACATCCGGCTAATTTACTGTTTGTTTGTTTGTTTGTTTTTTGAGATAGAGTCTTGCTCTGTTGCCCAGGCTGGAGTGCAGTGTCGTGATCTCGGCTCACTGCAACCTCCGCCTCCCAGGTTCAAGCAATTCTCTGCCTCAGCCTCCCGAGTAGCTGGGATGACAGGTACCCACCACCACGTCAGGCTAATATTTGATATTTTTAGTAGAGACAGGGTTTCACCATCTTGATCGGGCTGGTTTTGAACTCCTGACCTTATGATCCACTCGCCTCAGCCTCCCAAAGTGCTCGGATTACAGGCATGAGCCACCGTGCCCAGCTTCACCTTTTATTTTTTTAAGGACAGGGGAAATTGCAAGGTGATTTGCATTCACTGACAAAGATGGGGATATCTCCAAGAACAAGGGGGAGGCTGACAGTGTTGGGGGGCCATGGACTGTGCCCGAGAGCTCCAGTTCTCGCCACTCCCAAGCAGCTCGATGGGCAGCCCTGGCACGTCAAGCCAGAGCTATTCACTTACCCAAGTACCTCTTACGTGTCTGTCGAATAGGGATGAGGTTCCTGCAGGCTTAGGCTTTGAACTGAGCTGAGGAAAGAGAGGATCCAGGCATCCCTTGACTTCTAGAGCAATAAAAGCTCTTTAGGACAGCTTTGAACTGTCTGTTTCCTCATTAAAGAGCTCCAGGTCTCGGGCATCGGGGGAGACAGACATAAAAAGGTAATCACAGCCCAGGAGCTGTGTGCTTGGCTGGGGGTCAGCATCACTAGGCTCCTAATTGGTCTTCTGGGTTCCACTTCCTCCCTCTTCCACCCACTCCACGCTCTGCTGCCAGAGTGAGCATCTGAAAATGCAAACCTGACCTTGAATTTCACCCGCCTAAGACCCTCCAGTGACCTACAGACACTGCTACAGCCCCTTCCCAGGCCCGTGGTGTTGGGGCTCCTTGACCTTTCCAGGTGCATTCTGAGTTGGCCAAGCTGCCCTGCTCTCACTCTACTCCCAGTCTCGGAAAAGACACTGTTTCAGAATGTGTTAGAAGTAGATGCTTGGTGCCGCAAAGAAAACATAGCACCGAGACAAAGGATTTTTTTAGCAATGCAATTTTTACATCCTGGACTGCAGGAAGGGTCCTCTCACTAGCCATTTTGCCACGAGAGTACAATGAACAAAGGAAAAGCAGACAAATTTATTCCTTATGCATTTGGGGTCATCCTTACTGCTGTGTCTGATCTCTGTTGGCTGGAGCCAGACCTCACAATATAAGCTAATACCCGATTGGCTAACAACTGAAAACTTTTCTAAACAGGTAAAAGCAATGGAGAGCTGGGGACATGCCTGTGAGCACGTCCAGCACAGATGTCTTGGTTAAAGTACAAGGACATAGAATGTATTACGTGCCTGTAAGCATGGCATGTCTCACAGCTACATACGATAGGGCTTCACAAAGTTATTAGCACACTTATTCTTTAACAAGAAAGAAGACTTTAAAGAGGAACTTTTCTACTTCCACAGAATGCATTTTTTTTTCTTTTAGAATGCCTTTGCTCTTCTCTCTGCTGAACCTGGCCAGCTTCTGTGCAGCCCTCAGGTGTCATCTTTGAGGCCACTGCCTCCAGGACATCCTCCTTGATTGCCCACCCTTCACCCCCGATTGGACTGGCTTTGGCATTTCCTTCCCAGCCTGTGTCTATTAGCCCAACACCTTCCCCAGACTCTGGTTCTTAAATTCGGGGGCCCATCTCACAATCTGCTCATCAACTGTCAGGTGTTTTTTGAGTCCCTGCTTTGTGCCAAGCACTGAGATTCATGGGTGAACAAAATAGAAAAAGACCCCTGCCTTCATGGTGCTCACCAGCTCACGGCATCACTGCGTCTGAATGTAACAGACAGTACAGTGTACCGCACGTGCTCTGAAGGGAGGCTCTGTGGTCCCGCAGGCTGCATAGAGGAGGGGGCTCTGAGGGTAAGGCTTTGAAGTATGAATAGGAGTTTTCCAGGCAAAATGATTGGCGATTTCTCTGCTTGCCTGCCTGCCCAGATGCTATCCTGGTGACTGGCCTGCTCTCTCCCTAGGGTCTACACTCTGCTCTCATGTAAGTTCCTTTCTCTTTCAGAATGCATGAACTGCACCCGGCTCAGTGACATGAGTGAGCGGCTCACCACACTGGAGGCCAAGGTCAGTCGGGCTGGGGAGTCTGGGCCTGGGAGCTGCCTGGGGACATGGGGTGGTGGGGAGAAGCGTTGGGCATCCACTGGCTATGGCTGGGGAATTCCCAGCCCCAGGTTGCCTGGCAGGCTTGGACAGCTGGTCCCAGGTACTGGGTACTGCTCAGGCCTTGGTGGCTCTGGGTAGCCTTCTTGGGCTGGGAGGTCCCAGGCAGCAGGCTGGTTGTGGGCAGGGCAGAATGGTGCTCGGCTCCCAGGCCCCGGGGGCTGGGAAGCTGGATGCCCAGAAGACAGTTGAATGAGGAGGGAGTCTCTGTCCCTCCAGAGCCACTGTTCCCCCCTCTAGGATGGGGCTGGGTACAGAGGAACTGATGGAAAAAGGCTCCGTGGAGGAGGAACTGCTGGGAAGTGACCAGCTTTCAGCCCAGTCTATAGGAAGAGGACTCCCCCCCGCCATTTTTTTTTTTTTTTGATACAGAATTTCGCTCTTGTTGCCTGGGCTAGAGTGTAATGGCGCCATCTCAGCTCATCGCAACCTCCACCTCCCTCCTTCTCCTGCCTCAGACTCCCAAGTAGCTGGGATTACAGGCATGCACCACCACTAGTTTTTTTTTTTTTTGAGATGGAGTCTTGCTCTGTCGCCAGGCTGCAGTGCAGTGGCGCAATCTCTGCTCACTGCAATCTCCGCCTCCTGGGTTCAGGCGATTCTTCCGCCTCAGCCTCCCGAGTAGCTGGGACTACAGGCGAACACCACCACGCCCGGCTAATTTTTTTGTATTTTTAGTAGAGATGAGGTTTCACCGTGTTGGCCAGGATGGTCTCGATCTCTTGACCTCGTGATCCGCCCGCCTCGGCCTCCCAAAGTGCTGGAATTACAGGCTGAGCCACCGCGCCCGGCCTGGGAAGAGAACTCCCTCAGTGGAGTCAGTCCAGCAACAGGAGGAATCCATAATGGACAAGTAATTTATCTGGTAGTGGCTCCCGGCAGCATCGGGCAGGGAGAGGGGCAGAGAAGGGTATGTCCAGTACAGGTGTGTTTATGGGCAGGTGACGTGTGGGGGCACCTGGGGCTCCATCCTATGCTCCCTCTGGGAGATGGAGGTTTGGAGCACATCTCAGAGCCAGCCCATCCTAGGGCAGTGAAGCCAGGTGTCTCTCCTGTCCCTCACTGGGTAACACGTCCCCTAGGGTACTTCCTGCCTCAGTGGGCTCACGCAAGCTCCTGCGTCTGGAGAAAGCCCTTGGCAGAGCTGCAGGTGGCCGCAGGCGGAAGCCAAAGCTGGGTGGGGCCGAGGGGTGCACCTGGGGCATCAGCAGTGTCAGCCCCAGTGGGGACAAGCCCCGTTCTCACCCAGAGAGCTTAGAAAGCCGGCTCTGGTGGTTACCCAGAGGGGCTCAGTCTGGCAGGGGACAGGTCTGGAGGGATGAGGAAGCCTCCAAATATCTACAAAGCTTCTTGGGACAGTGGGGTCTGCCTTGTTACCTGGACCCCCAGGGTAGAGCCAGCACCAGAAGGCCAGAGTCACCTGAGCCTGAGGCAGAGCTGTCTCCCTGGCAGAACTGTGGTGATTGGAGCACTCGGCATTGCCCAAAGAGAGCGTGTGAACAGGGCCACGTGGCAGGGAGGCTGAGTGAGGACTGCGGACCTGAGGAGGGTGCTGGAGCCCAGACAGCAACAGCCCCCCCGGAAAAGACACATGCCTATCCACATGATATATGTGCATACACATGCACACACACAGGCACCTGTGCACACAGATGCATGTGCACACACAAAAACATACACACACATGTAATACCCATGTGCACACACATGGATACTCGAGCAGACACATACGCACAAGCATGCGTGCACGTGGCACACACACATACACATATACATGCACACACACAACACAGATGAGCACACGTCAACACACACAGCCCGTGACAACTCCACGTTACCCTTGGCCCTGACGTCTGCCCTGGGAGCTTGACCATGTGGCACCTGGGGTTGCAGGGGAGTGTGGCTTGGCAAGAGACATTTGTGGGACCGCCACCCGCCAGCTGGGTGACTCTCTCAGAGCTCCCCCTCCTCATCTGTGGAATGGATCAGAGCATCAGCCCTGAACCCAGTCCTTCCGGAGCCCTCCTCCTCCCGGGTTCAAGCAATTCTCCTGCCTTGGCCTCCCGAGCAGCTGGGGTTACAGGTACCACACTGGCTAGTTCTGTATTTTTAGCAGAGACAGGGTTTGAGAGCCTCCTTGGAGATGGCAGTGGGACCCGGGTTTGGAAATGGTCTAATGCTGACCAGGAGTCAGGGATTAGTGCTGTCACCTATGCCAGCCATGTCACTATTCCCACCTTGCAGACACAGACGCAGGTGTGTGGGAGACATCGTGCAGAGCGATGACCAGGAGGGGGTGCCCAAGGCACGCATCCACGGCCTCCAGCCCTTCCATGGGTGGGCAGGGTCTCCCAGCATCTCAGGCATAGGCCTGGGATGGGAGAGACGCGGCTGCCCTCCTTGGATTCTTATCTCTTGAGGGGCAGGAGCGGAGGACTTCAGGGAGCAAATGTTTCCACATGGGCTGAGCTGGCGCTAGGACCCCTAGAATGCTGAGGGGTGAGCGTCTGGCACCTGAGATTTTAGAAAAGGTGGGGTCCCCGAGCCTTGCCCAGCGTGATGGACGCTTTCCCAGAACCGGAAGCCTCTGCGTGGTTTGGCGCAGAGCAGCAGCCCTGGCCACAGCGCAGGACTGTGGGTGTTAAAAGTCACAGCTCTAGGGGAGGATGGGCGAGTTGCCAGCTGTCCCCCACCCACCTGGCCCATGCCCTCCCATCATGAGCAGTTCCTCCCTGTGGCCTTCCCAGCCCTGACATCCTCTCCCTGGCCTCCAGCAGCAGTCCCGGGGCAGGGCATGGCCTGTGACCCTGAGCGCTGTGTACTCTCCCTGTGTCTCAAGGGCTGGAGGGAAGGACGGCAGTGCATGGGAGGAATCCAGTCCAGGAGTCCCATCCTAGCTCCACCCACCTTGGCCAGCCCCTCCCTCTGGATGCCAGCTGGACGGCCTGGAAAATGGACATTGGAGTCGCTTCATTTTGAGGCTGGTCCAGAGTGGGGAAGCTCAGGCAGCTCGCGAGTGGGGAGCTGGGGGTGGTAGCTTGGGTCTGGGGTGTGTAGAGAGGGGAACACTCTGCAGCCCCCCTCCTTTTGACAGTTGTCTACATTTCTAGGTAGGGGCTGGGCGACTCCCATCTTGGCTCCTGCGTCTTGTCTGGGGCACCTTCCAGCTGCCCACCTGCTTGGTGCATGCCCACGTGTGTCGAGACGGCCACTAGGAGGGTTTATTTATTTATTTATTTATTTATTTATTTATTTATTTTTGAGACAAGGTCTCACGCTGTCACTCGGGCTGGCGTGCAGTGGTTTGATCTCAGCTCACTGCAACCTTCACCTCCTGGGTCGGGTTCAAGTAATTCTCCTGCCTCTGCCTCTTGAGTAGTTGGGATTACAGGCGTGCGCCATCACGCCTGTAATACAGACGGGGTTTCACCATGTTGGCCAGGCTGGTCTCAAACTCCTAACCTCAAGTGATCTTCCCACCTCGGCCTCCCAAAGTGCTGGAATTACAGGCGTGAGCCACCACTCCTGGCCCCACCACTCCCGGCTTTGATGGCCAGAATCAGAGGGCCCTGAGAGGCAGTGGCCTGGAGAGGGGAAGGGACACCAGCTGGGTTAGTTGCAAAGACAGCCCAGCAGCACCAGAGGCCGTGCCGAGGTCAGGCGAGCCTGCAGGAGCCGGGACACAGAGTTGGGTTTTCAGCTCAGATCAGAGGCTCGGGGTCAGCAGGGCGGAGGCCGGGATCCCAGCAAGGTGAAGGCAGAGCCAGAAGAGGAGCCAGGTGGGCAAATCCCAGACAGGAAAGCAGTAGTCAGGTGGCTTGTATAAAACAGCAGCAACCCAGAGCCTGGTAAGTGGGGCTTCTGCTCCCTTAGACAAGAAGTTGGCTTTGGTATGTCGGGAAGGAGGCAACTGAGAGAAACGTGGCTAATGATAGCTTATTCCATAAGGGTGGCTATGCAACAAGAAGTCCAGGAGTAGAGGTGGTCTCGGGATTGGTTTGGTGGCCAAGGAAGCCAGGCTCTCCGCTGACTTCTTAATGAGTTGGCTTTTATCTGCATTGGTTGATGCCTCATGATGATAAAGTGGCTGCTGCAGCTCCAGGCATCACATCCTCACCTTGTGTGTAAAGGCAGGAAGTGGAGGGTAAGGTAAAGCACTGAACAGACTCCTTGTGTTTCATGAGCCTGTGCTGGGCTACGTGACCACCTCCTAGTTGCAAGGGAGTTGGGAAACTGAGTACCTGGCCGAACAGAAAGGGATTGCTAGGCCTGGCTCAGGCCAGTCCTGATTCCTTTCTGAGCCACATGCACAGAGACTCAACAGGGAGTTCTGGAACAAGGGAGAAAGGGGCAGCAGGGGCCAGGCAACCAGCAGAATCCACTTCATCTGCACTCCCCCTGGTGAAGACCTAGGAGGTGGCCCAGGATTTCTGCCACCCTCTGTTCCTGGGACGGGCCAGCGGGCAGAAGGCCTGTCGGGCCCCGGGGAATTCCTGCCTGCCCTCCCCTCTCCTGCCCTGGGCTTTACTCTCTGACTTCATGGACCACAGACAGTGCACAAGAGCCAGAGAAGCCTTGGAGTCCTGGCAGTCTCCAGTGCAGAGGGCAGTGCCCTGGCCAGTCTGCCAGGCTGCAATGACATCACCAAGGCCACTGTCCCCCAAGGCCATAGCCTGGTTTTCTTGGGCTGGGTCCCCACGCCCACAGCTGCCCGCCCGGGTGAGCTCATGCCTGGGCAGAAATGGCAGCAGCTTCTCCAGGTCAGCCACAGCCAGGCCAGGAGGGCTGAGGCATTGGCCAGGGCAGATTCCAACCAGGGCCCCTCTGCCCAGGTCTGCGGGTTCTGTGGGCAGGGGTGTCCCGGTGGGAGGTGCCCCAGGAAGGAGAGAGCCAGGCCTTTTGTACTGGCTGGGAGGTCGCTTCAGGGGAGGCTGGAGCTTTGCCCAGAATGGGGAACCGCCAGGGCATGCCTGCAGGAGCCCAGGGCGGGGCCCCTCCCGGAATCTCTCCCAGGCTCCACCCTACTCCCTCCTCCTCCACCCCAGCCTCCCCTCGCCCCCTCTCATGGCCCTCTACCTCCTCCTCCCAGCCCTTGGGACCACCCCCGGTTAAATATGGCCATCTGGGTGTCCCCCAGGATACTGCAACCCAACCCGCCCCAACTTACCACCCTCACTCCCAAACCTGCCTCTCCCGTGCCCTTCTTCCGCTGGGGGCATTTCTATTCCCAGCAGCCAGGCCTGAAAGGGGAGAGACACAGCCAGGCACGGTGGCTCATGCCTGTAATCCCAGCACTTTGGGAGGCTGAGGCGGGCAGATCACCTGAGGTCAGGAGTTCAAGACCAGCCTGACCAACACGGAGAAACCCCGTCTCTACTAAAAATATAAAGTTAGCCGGGCGTGGTGGCGCATGCCTGTAATCCCAGCTAACTCAAGAGGCTGAGGCAGGAGAATCGCCTGAACCCAGGTTGCAGTGAGCCAAGATCATGCAATGGCACTCCAGCCTGGGCAACAAGAGCGAAACTCCCTCTCAAAAAAATGAAGCAAAAAGAAAGGGAAGAGACACTCCAGCCTTCACCCCACCTCCTGCCCCCAGCCCAGGGAGCAAGAGCACCTGACAGTTCTGCAAGTCCCCTGGCTGGCCGTCCAGGGCCCCTTCCATCACGTGACCCGACAGCTACAGTCTCCTTGCTCCTCCCCAGAGCCCGTAGCCTTGGCTGTGGCCCATCAGCTTCTCCAGGGATGCCAGCATCCGGGGCAGGAATTCCCTTCCCTCCTCCTGGGGATTCTGGGGGTCAGGAGACTGGGGTCCACCCTTCACTGCTGTGTGGTCTGAGCCAGCAGCCCCCGCTCTCTTGGCCTGCACAAAGCTCAGTCGGGGTCCAGGGGGAGCTGTTGGGAGAATAAACTGTGGTTTGGAGGATGAGGCACCACGTGGGGCCCCAGCCTCACCGCCTATTTGCTGGGTGATCTTGGGCAAGTCACTTGTGGTCTCTGAGCCTCTGTCTCGACCTCATTTGTGATGTCTCCGCAGTGACCCTCCCGGTTTCATGGGCCCTTCTAAGGACCAGAAAGGGGAGGGGCTGAAAGAATCGACCCTGGGGAGTCAAGGTGGCCTGGGCCAGGCATCCGGGCCGTCAGAGGCTGTGTCCTGCAGCCCCCAGCAGGGCCTGAGTCCAGGGGCCCAGCCAGGAGCCTGGGTGCAGGCTCAGAGCCCTGAGCAGCCGCGGAGCACGCCCTGGGGACGCACCTGCTGGGGAGGAGCCCAGAGCAGGCCACTTTGTCCCCAGATCCCAGGACTGTCCCCCAGGCCCAGGGGCACTGCAGAACTGGTGAGGGGGCTACTCAGGGAGACCATCTGCCTGTTCACCATGGACCCTCAGCCCAGTCCAGCGGGTCCCTCACACCCCTCGGCCCCGGGGCCCACCCAGATTCCCAGCAGGGATCTTCGCCCACCCTGAGCCCATTTCAGGCACACAGTGCCCCCTGCCGGCCTCTTTGCAGGCAGCAGGGACTCACAGGGCCTCTGAGTCCTGGCTTTCAGAGGATTTAAACAAAGGAGAAAGTCTCCGGGTCCCAGGCTCTGGGACTCCGCTGCCTTTGACTCCTGCGTCCCTCAAGGAGAGACAGATGGGGCCGCCCTGCAGGCTGGTCCCAAGCAACCATGGCCACTTTTGTTTTTCTGGAAAACCTTCTAAAGATCACGTGCCATAAGGGACGTATTTATACCCACCCCTCCTCTCTCCTCTCTCCTTTTCTTCCCTTCCTTTCTCTCTCTCTCTCTCTCTCTCTCTCTCTCTCTCTCTCTCTCTCATGGATAGGGCCTTGACCTGTTGCCCAGGCTGGAGCACAGTGGCCCAATTATAACTCACTGTAGCCTTGAACTCCTGGGCTCAGCCTCCTGAGTAACTGGAACTGCAGGCGTGTGCCACCACGCCTGGCTAATTTTCTTTATTTTTTGGTAGAGATGGGGTCTTGCTGTGTTGCCCAGGCTGTTCTCAAACTCCCAGCCTCAAGTGATTCTCCCGACTCAGCCTTCCAAAGTGCTGGGATTACAGGCATGAGCCACCGCTCCTGGCCCGCACAGGGACTTTGAAGGTGTCTGAAGGGCAGTGCTTGAACCTTAGGGTCCAGGAGGACTTTCCTGATGTGAGGAGGATAGGGCTGGGAGGGAAAGCGCCCCGGCCGCAGGTGAGCTGCTCCCCTAAGGAGCGTGACGGGGCACATGCAGAATGGACAGCTGCAGGTCTCATGGGGTGCACATACGTGTCCTCCCCGGCCTGACTCGGACCTGACCGTCTGCCTCCTTCAACCCAGGTCCTCCTGCTAGAAGCAGCAGAACGGCCCTCGAGCCCGGACAACGACCTGCCGGCCCCCCAGAGCACGCCGCCGCCCTGGAATGAGGACTTCCTCCCCGACGCCATCCCTCTCGCTCACCCGGGGCCACAACACAGAAGGCCCACGGGCCCAGCCGGTGAGTGAGGGCTTCAGAGAGGACAGGCGGGGGCAGCTGGAGGGACCTCGGGCACGACCTCCCAGGGCCTCTTGAGGGAGGCCACACACGAAGCTCTCTGGTTCATACATGCCACGCGGCGTTTTGAAAAATTAAGCTTACCTGTTGAAAACTGGGGGATTTCACCGAAAAGCTGGGATTTTTAGTTTCTCTTAAAAAGGAGGCCATCTGGCCAGGCACAGTGGCTCATGCCTGTAATCCTAACACTTTGGGAGGCCGAGATGGGTGGATCACCTGAGGTCAGGAGTTCAGACCAACCTGGCCAGCATGGTGAAACCCCGTCTCTACTAAAAATACAAAAATTAGCCAGGAGTGGTGGTGCATGCCTGGAATCCCAGCTACTTGGGAGGCTGAGGCAGGAGAATCCCTTGATTCCTGGGAGGCGGAGGTTGCAGTGAGCCGAGATTGCACCATTGCACTCCAGCCTGGGGGACAAGAGCGAAACTCCATCTAAACAAAAAAAGAAAAGAAAAGTAGATCGTCTGGAGGGGAGTAATGGCTCATACCTGTAATCCCAGCACTTTGGGAGGTTGAGGCGGGCAGATCACTTGAGGTCAGGAGTTCAAGAGCAGCCTAGGCAACGTGACGAAACCCCTGTTTCTACTGAAAATTCAAAAATTAGCCCAGCACGGTGGTGCATGCTTGTAATGCCAGCTACTCCGGTGGCTGAGGCATGAGAATTGCTTGAGCTGGGGAGGTTGAGGTTGTAGTGAGACCCAAGATCGTGCCACTGCACTTCAGCCTGGGCGACAGGAGTGAAACTCTGTCTCAAAAAAAAAAAGTAGATGATCTTGGCCAGGTGCAGTGGCTCACACCTGTAATCCCAGCACTTTGGGAGGCTGAGGTGGGAGGATTACTTGAAGCCAGGAGATGGAGACCAGCCTGGGCAACATAGTGAGATCCTGTCTCTACAAAAAAAGTTATAAAATTGAGAGAATTGGCCCTCAGGGCTGGCCATCCCACATGGAAACAATCGACTACTGTGGAGTCACGGTTGCCACTGCAGGTCCAGTCCAGGCTGTGCAGTTTGCCGCAGTCCCCACCATTCCCTATTGTCTTACATCTCAGCTACTGTCTTTGGTGTCTGCCCTGCCACTTGGCTTCTGCACTTAGGACCCCCAGCCCAGGCTTGCTGGGTTTAATTTTGCAGTATTCTGCCTGGCCAGGGAGTGGGAACTCACCGCCTCCCACCTCTTTCTGGGGTTTGCTGTCTGAACACTCCAGCTGGAATTGGAGGACGTCTGTCACCCTGCCTTTCTGCCACACTTTTACAGTTTAATGTAATTTAATTTAATTTTGAGACAATGTCTTGCTCTGTCACTGAGGCTGAAGTGCAGTGGTATGATCATAGCTCACTGCAGCCTCCATCTCCTAGGCACAGATGATCCTCCCACCTTAGCCTCCCAAATAGCTGGGACTATGAGTACACACCACCACACTTGGCTTTTAAAAAAATTTTTAGTAGAGGTGAGGTCTCGCTATGTTGCCCAGGCTGGTCTCAAATTCCTGGCTTTAAGCAATCCTCCTGCCTCGGCCTCCCAAAGTGCTGGGATTACAGGCATGAGCCACCACATCCAGCCTACAGATATCATTTTTCATCTTCACACAAAGCTTGGAAACCTTGAGGTTACAGGGAGACACCTGAGGCTCAGAGAAGTTAAGCGACGCCCCTGGGGTCGCCCCGCAAGCCAGCAAACCAGGGTCATTTTGCCTCGATGATTCTCTGCCCTTAGAGCCCTTTGGAGGGGGCACTCTCCCTCTTCCCTCTCTGTCTCCCGTCTGTTCTGTGTCTATTCTGACGCCAGGCTGGGGAGCAGGGCCAGAGCAGGGAGGAGAGATGCGTGACAGAGGTGGCCTGCAGTGGCCAGTCCCAGGGCTGGGGAAGGAGAGGTGGGCATCCTGCTTTCTTCAAAAGGGATTGAAGGCTTCAGGAGGAGGGTTGAGCTCAGGTCTGCTATG
Organism: Cacajao melanocephalus; assembly: GCA_963573385.1. Taxonomy (NCBI): domain Eukaryota; kingdom Metazoa; phylum Chordata; class Mammalia; order Primates; family Pitheciidae; genus Cacajao; species Cacajao melanocephalus. Next base: position 23,154 of record CAUYLG010016904.1, read on the forward strand.
GGAAGGGAGACATCACTTTGGCCCCGTGGCCCACTCCTCGAGCCGCTGTCCCTAAGGTCTCATCCCCAGAACGTTACCCCATGCCCACAATCTTCAAATCTTTCTTTGGGGGTGGAGGAGGAAGGGGCTTCCTATCCCACCGGGGACCCAGGGCCCCCAAAGGGGATTCCTGGTGTTGGAAATAGATGCTCAGTGCCACAAAGAAAAATGAGCACTGAGGCAAAGGATCTTTCAGCAATGCAATTCTTACTTCCTGGACTGCAGGAAGGGTACCCTCACTAGCCATCGTGCCATGAGAGTACAAGGAACGACGGAACACACACAAAATTTATCCCTTATGCATCTGGAGTCGTCCTTACTGCTGCGTCTGATCCCCGTTGGCTGGGGCCAGACCTCACAAGCTAAACTAAAACCTGATTGGCTAACAACTGAAAACTTTTCTAAACAGGTAAAAGCAAGGGAGAGCTGGGACATGCCTGTGAGCACGTCCAGCACGGATGTCTTGGTCAAAGTACAAGGACATAGAGTGTACTACATGCCTATAAGCATGACATGTCTCACAGCTACATAGGATAGGGCTTAACAGAGTTATTAGCACACTTATTCTTTAACAAGAAAGGAAACTTTAAAAAGAAACTTTTCTACTTCCCACACTTAAGTGAGACCTCTCCAAGCAGGGGAACTGCAGTTTCAAGAATGGCCACCAGGTGGGGCACACACCCCACACATGGTGATACCTGCAGCCAACCTGGATCCCAGAGAGCAGGTGGGGTTCTTCCAAGGCCCGCAGCTCCCAGCCAGGCTCTCCCCACCGTGGCACAGTCCCACCGGGGTGCAAAGGGCCCTGAGACTCAGCACAGTCCTTCATCAGATCAGCAAACATTTTTTTTTTTTTCTGAGACAGGGTCTCACTCTGTAAGCCAAGCTGGAGTGCTGTGTCGTGATCATAGCTCACTTCAGCCCCGACCTCCTGGGCTCAAACCATCCTCCCACCCCAATCTCCCCAGTAGCTGAGGCCACAGGCACGAGCCACTATGCCTGGCTAACTTTTGTATCTTTTGTAGAGATGGGGTCTCACCATGTTATCCAGGCTGTTCTCAAACTTCTGGGCTCAAGGGATCCTCCTCCCTTGGCCTCCCAAAGTGCTGAGCAAACATTTTTGAGCATCCTTTCTGGACCAGAGGGAGAAAGGACTGTGTCCCCTGGCCACACAGCAGGACTTACCTCTCCATCTCCTTGTCCACCCTTGGGGTGTGGAGACCTGGAGCTGGGAAGATGCGTCCTTCAGGACCTCCTTGGGCTTCCTTGGAGGCCATTTTGGGAAGCATTTTGCCACAAGCCCGGTTCTTGACCCTAAGCAGAGAGACAGTAGGGTGCGAGAGAGGGATTTGCAGCTAAGCAACTTCAGCTGCGGCCTGGCTGTGTGACTTTGGGCAAGGGACCAACCTTCTCGAGACTCAGTTTCCCCACATTTAAAACGGGAACAAAAGCAGTTCTTGGTATCAGTGATGTTCATACGTGCAAAACTGCTTTGTAAGTTGTAAAAGCAACAACTGTAAGGTGATGTGAGTGCCTTTGCCTGTCTGGAGAGTCCCAGGTAGGCGGGGCTCCTGGGGGAAGGTGGGCCGACTGCCCAGGTGTCCAGGCCTGGAGCCTCTGCAGGCTGGGGGGCCCACCGTGTTCTGATGCCCTGTCTCCTTCTCTCCCCAGGCCCCCCGGGACAGACAGGACCACCAGGGCCTGCAGGCCCCCCGGGCTCCAAAGGTGACCGAGGCCAGACAGGAGAGAAGGGCCCAGCAGGGCCCCCTGGTAAGAAAACCCCCGACACACATGATGTTGTCAACCTGCGGAAGAGGCTGGGCTTCCTCCCCTACCCCAACAGGCGAGGTGTCCCACATCCCCATGCCACGATGCTGTGGGTATGGGAAAAACAGTGTCTTTTTTTACATTATTTTTTATTTTTTGAGACAGAGTCTCGCTCTGTCGTCCATGCTGGAGTGCAGTGGCATGATCTAGGCTCACTGCAACCTCCACCTCCCTGGTTCAAGCAATTCTCCTGCCTCAACCTACTGAGTAACTAGGATTACAGGTGCTCACCACCACACCTGGCTAATTTTTGTATTTTTAGTAGTGACAGTGTTTCACGATGTTGGCCAGGCTGGTCTTGAACTCCTGACCTCAGGTGATCTGCTTGCCTCAGCCTCCCAAAGTGCTGGGATTACAGGGGTGAGCCACCACACCTGGCCAAAACAGGGTCTTCAGAGGGCTTCGGGTACCGGCATGAACATCAAGGCTGTCAGGGGCCAGGAGCTGTTCTCAACCGTTTAAACCTCCAGAGACCACCCTCTCAGCTCCTCCTGGGTCCTGCGAGGGAAGGACCCCTGGCTCAGCAGGTACAGGGCCAGCCCAGGATGGGGGCTTATACTTGGTGTCCCTGCCACAGAGCTGCAGTCCCTAGGAAGGACCAACAGGCCTCTGGCCAGAGCCTTTGCTGATTTCACCATCCCTGCCCTCCTCACCCTCTCCAGCTGCCCCCAAGTGTCCCCTCTGGACTGGGCTGGGAAGGGGAGGCCATTTCATTTACATCCCAGGACACCCCAGGATCCACCAGGAAGACGGTGGATCGGAGGCCACCATGGACTGGCTGTGTGCCCCTGACCAACCTCGTTTCTTTCAGGGCCTCAGTTTACCCATTTGTGATGTCTCAGTCACCCACCAGGCTCTGGCCACCACAGTGACTACTCTTTTCCTCATTGCAGGGCTCTTGGGGCCTCCAGGACCCCGTGGACTTCCTGGAGAGATGGGGCGCCCCGGCCCCCCAGGACCACCCGGCCCAGCAGGCAGCCTGGGCCCCTCACCAAACAGCAGCCCGCAGGGCGCCCTCTACTCCCTGCAGCCACCTACAGACAAAGACAGTAAGTGTCTCGCGTGGGGAGCCAGGGGTGTGACAGTATCTGCTTATGGGGGCTGCAGCGGGGCCCAGGGTGATGGGAGGAGCCCCCTGGGCTCCATGCGGCCTGGCTCAGGGCTCAGTGCTTCCCAGCACTGCCAGCTCTGCCCTGCCAGACCCCTGGCCCCTCTGCTCTTCCCACAGATGGAGACTCAAGGCTGGCGTCTGCCATCGTGGACACAGTGCTGGCGGGCATCCCAGGACCCCGGGGTCCCCCCGGCCCACCAGGTAAGTGAATGGTGGGCTGGCCTGCATTGCGGACTCCAGCCCCCCAGGGCTGGGCCTGAGCCAAGGGGCCTCAAGGGGAGCTGGAGGCGGGCTGGGAGTCCGTGGCTTCCAGACAGTGCTGGAGACTGGGTCTGTTCCACCCACCGTGTGGCAGGAAGTGAAGCCCCTCATTTCCTGGTGGCTGCACCCCTGGAGGACTGGATGCATGATACCCACATGGTTCTGCTGGAATAAGATGGCTGCATGTGGCTGCCTCTGCATGGGCCACAGCGGGACACACACCGGGGAAATGGGGTCAGGACAGGGGTGGCAGGAAGTCCCTAACTTTGAGGCAGAAACCAAGGGCCCTGGGGCTCAAAGGGGCTTGGGCCTGGCTGCCAGTCCTGGCCTGACCTTCCATCACCCGCGTTCCTCACTGGGGGAGGAGTGCAGGGCTGACCACCTTGCCCCTCTCTCCCGGGAAGGGAGTCATTCATTCATTCATTCATTCCTTTGTGCATCCCACAAACATTCATTGAGCGTCTGCTACTCCATGTGCTGGACAGTGATCTAGGTTCCGGGACACCTGAATAATCAAAACAAACATCACCATGACGCTCTCTTTCTAGTGGAGGGCAGGAAGGTCATCCTAAATCCGTGACTTCCATAGGATCCCAGAGAACTACAAGGGAAGAGGTGGGGCGTGGCGGGGAGGCCCCATCAAAACGTGACATTTCAGCAGATTCCCTAGGGAGGAGAGGGAGTGAGCTGGGAGGGTACCTGGGGGTGACAGGCTAGGTCTCAGGAGAGCTGGATAGGGTCCTGATGTTTGTTCCCCCGGAGTGCCTGTCCTCACATGCCCTCTCCAAACCTGTGAGCCGGGCCATGCTGGACAGCCCAGCCCGGGGCTCAGTGCGCCATTGGAGGCGTGGGCCCGTGCAGGCCATGGGAGACTGAGGTCTCACTCTTCCAAGCAGGCTGGAAACTAGTCGTGAATCTTTCTCTCTGAGCTGGGCACACACATGAGACCCAGTCTGGCACTCTGGATACTCCAGGGCCCATGGGAGACATATGTGTAAACCTCAGCGGCCATGGGCGGTGGCTGGTTTACATAAGGGATTTGCCTAGAGGAGTGTTGGAAAGCTGGCAAGGCTTCCTGGAAGAGGTGATGCTCTGTGACAGACTAGTAGGAAAACCAACAGGAAAGGGTTTTCTGGGAAACTGGAGGGATAGGGAGGCTCCAGGAGGAAGGAACAGCTTTAGCTGAGATGCCAGGTGGGTGTCCAGCTGGGGCCGGGCTGAGGACTTCGGGAAACCTGAAAGAGACTTAACTGGGCTTGCATTTTTGAAAGCATGCTCTGGGGGGCACATGGAGGGTGGATGGTCAGGAGGCTGCTATAGTAACCCCAGCAAGAGGGATGGGTCCCAGGTCTCAAGGCGGGCCAGACCTGAGAGATGTACACGGACCAACTGGCTGGGGCGTGGGGCTGGTCTGGACGGACTTCCTCCCTCGTCTGCCAGGTCTTGGGATTTGGGAGGACCGTGGATGAGGCCCTGGGAGGAGGAGGTGTGAGAGCTGTGGGCAGCCAGTGGATATGGCTCTGGACCCCAAGGATGGAGACCTGGTTGGGGTGGGGGTGCCTCCCTCCTCCCACCCCATTCATTTCCAAACCCTCCTTTGCTGCCCATGGAGACACATCCAGGACAGGTGCTGGGGTGGGAGGCTGGGGGTGCCCCTCTCTGGCCCCAGATGACCAACAGTGGTGACTCTGCCTACAGGTCCTCCTGGGCCTCGAGGTTCCCCAGGACCACCTGGATCCCAGGTAAGGATTTTGCCGTTTTAGGTATGGTGTGGGAGGCATTGGGTGGGGGTGGTGCTGTCTCCCTAGGGGAGAAGAAGCACCTTCTACCAGCAAGACTCACTCAGGAAGGAGCTGGTCAGCCTGGCCAGTGAGATTTTATTCTATTTTGTTTTATTTTTATTATTTATTTATTTATTTTTAAGACTCAGTCTTGCTCTTGTCCCCTAGGCTGGAGTGCAGTGTCATGATCTCTGCTCACTGCAACCTCCGCCTCCCGGGTTCAAGCGATTCTCCTGCCTCAGCCTCCTGAGTAGCTGGGATTACAGGGGCCTGCCACCACACCTGACTAATTTTTATAGTTTTAGTAGAGATGGGGTTTCACCATGTTGGCCAGGCTGGTCTCGAACTCCTGACCTCAGGTGATCTGCCTGCTTTGGCTTCCCAAAGTGCTGGGATTACAGGTGTGAGCCACTGCACAGGGCCAGTTTTTTTTTATTACTTTTTTTGAGACAGAGTCTCCCTCTGTCACCCAGGCTGGAGTGCAGTGGCACGATCTCAGCTCATGCAACCTCCGCCTCCTGGGTTCGAGCGATTCTCCTGCCTCAGCCTCCAGATTAGCTGGGACTACAGGTGCCTGCCAGCACACCTGGCTAATTTTTGTATTTTTAGTAGAGATGAGGTTTCACCATGTTGGCCAGGCTGGTCTCGAACTGCTGACCTCAAGTAGTCCACCTGCCTCTGCCTCCCAAAGTGCTGAGATTACAGGCGTGCGCCACCATGCTTGGCTGAAATTTTAATTTTATTAGCAGCAGCAACTCTTTGCTGACTATATCCTCCTCCCGTTGTGTCAGGGAGGTGTTAGTATCACCCCCATTTCACAGATGAGCTAACTGAGTCCCAGAGAGACCAGATGCTGCTTGACGTTGCACAGAGGATACAGGTAGAGCTGGGCCAGGTCACAGAATCTCCACCTCAGCCCCTCACTCTGCCCTGAGAAATGCCCATGGGGAGGCATCACCCCAAGCCCGACTCAGCCCCAAACCGCAGGCTTGCCCTGCCTCTGCAGCTGTGTCAGAAGGCAGGTAGAGCAGGTGCAAAGGCCCTGAGGCAGGGAAAAGGCTCAGGTAGTGAGCAAAGCAGTGTGTGGGATGAGGCGCAGTGGGCAGGGGTCCAGGAGGGGGCTTTTGTCACAGTGGAGGGAGTGACTAAGTTTAGGGAGGTTGATTCCATGATCTCATTTACATCTTTAAAGGCTCCTCTGGCCAGGCAGGCATGTGGCTCACACCTGTAACCCCAGCACTTTGGGAGGCCGAGGTGGGAGGATCACGAGGTCAGGAGTTCAAGACCAGTCTGACCAAAATGGTGAAACTGCGTCTCTACTAAAAATATGAAAATTAGCTGTGCATGGTGGTTTCTGCCTGTAGTCCCAGCTACTCAGGAGACTGAGTTAGGAGAATCGCTTTAACCCGGGAGGTGGAGGTTGCAATGAGCAGAGATCACGCCACTGCACTCCAGCCTGGGCAACTGAGCGAGTCTCCATCTCAGAAAAAGGCTTCTCTGAGGGGTCAGGTGCTGTGGCTCCCACCTGTAATCTCAGCACTTTGGAAGGCCAAGGTGGGAGGATCACTTGAGCCCGGGAGTTCGTGACCAGTGACCAACCTAGGCAACATAGCAAGACCCCATCTCTACAAAAAAATTAAAAACAGCCTGGTGTGGTGGCGTGCACCTATAGCCTCAGCTACTTGGGAGGCTGAGATGGGAGGATCGCTTGAGCCCAGGAGTTGGAGGCTGCAGTGAGCTCTGATAGCACTGCTGCCCTCTAGCCTGGGTGGCAGAGCAAGACTCTGTCTCATTATAAAATTAATTAATTAAATGTGTAAAAATAGAAAGTAGACTCGGCATGTGTGGCTGACGGAGTCGGTCTGGTGGGAAGGCCAGGGAAGGCTCTAGGTTCACTCCCTGGTGTCTGCCCGGAGCAGCTGGGAGGACCAGGCAGGCATTTCCTGAGAAGGGGAGGCTTCGGGGTGAGGGGCACCAGAGTTCCCTTTGGAGAAAGGGAGAGTGGGCGAGTCGTGGTCAGCCGGGTGGGGATGTCAGGGGACAGCCGGACACGGGCCTGGGGCTCCCGGGAGCGGTCTGGGCTGACGTCAGCACACGTGGGCCCCTAGCCATCGCTGTTGGAACCATCACTGGTTCTCTACACACACTGAGCCACCTGCTCCCCTTCTCTGCCTGACAGCCGTATGTGGCATCACCCCATTTTACAGGTGAGAAGACTGAGGGCTCAGCTGGGATCCGAAGTCAATACCAGCTCCAGGGGACTCCAGGACTGGAGGCCTTTGAGCCTGCCCTTCCTGTGCCGGCTGGGCCATCCTCCTCTCCCTTGTTCTTCTGCAGACTCAGAGCACAGTCGGGGGTGGCCAGAGGGCACTGGAGATTCAGCCGGGACAGGCAGGCCCTCACACGCTTCCTTTGTTTCTCTGCAGGGCCTGGCTGGAGAGCGAGGAACGGTGGGGCCATCCGTAAGTGTGGACTTTGCAGATGGGCTGGGTGGCAGGGGTGGGGGGGCTCTGCCCTGGGCGGCCGTGCTGGAGCTCAGGCCACAGGGAGTGACTGAGAAAGGCCTGAAATAACCTTCTGTCTTGGGGTGAGGAGGGGAGCAACCTCCAGAGGGGGGATGACAGTCCTGGGCGCCTGCCACCCTGGGTCAACGCACTGTGTGATCCAGGCCTTTCATTCGTGCTGTGCGGCCCGAGGCCACGGGTTAACGCACCGTGTGACCTGGGAAGTCCCTTCCCATCTAGAACCTCCCAGAAATAGGCTTAGACTCCCAGTCTCTAATCGCCTCTCTTGGAAACAAGAATTTATGAGTCTCCCAGCCTGACCAACATGGTGAAACCCTATCTTTACTAAAAATACAAAACTTATCTGAGTATGGTGGTGGGCACCTGTAATCTCAGCCACTTGGGAGGCTGAGGCAGGAGAATCACTTGAACCCGGGAGGTGGAGGTTGCAGTGAGCTGAGATCATGCCACTGCACTCCAGCCTGGGTGACAGAGTGAGAGAGTCCATCTCAAATGAGAAAAAAAAAAGAATTTATGAGTCTCAACTCCTGCCTCTAGGGCCAAGGAGTCATGGGCTTCCTTGACGCCCAAGCCTCACTGTGGGGGTATGAGGCAGGGAGGAGGTATGGATCTTTGATGAGTACCTACTACATGCTGGCCACAGTGGAAGTGCTCCCTTCCCCTCCAGCGCATGTAAGCTTCACAGCGACCCCAGGAGATCATGCTTTATTATCCTCGCTTGCCAAAACTGGCCATGTAAGACTCAGAGAGGTTAAGTCGCTCGCCACACAGCGAGGCAGCAGCGGAGCCTGGATTTGAACTGGGGAGTGTCAGGCAGCAAAGCCATGCCTCCTCCCGTGCTTGCCTAGCGACCAAACACAGCAAAGAAGGCGTAGCGATGGCATGCCTGGGTGCCAGGCGCTAGCCTAAGCTCATTGTCCCTACTGACTAACTTCATCCTCCTAATAACAGTAAAAGATGGATGCTATTACTGATCCCATTTTAGAGGTGAGAAAACTGAGGCACCACACCAAGAAGTAGAGCAACCCGCTCAAGGTCACACAGTAGTAGCTGGACATTTAGATGTTCCTGTGAGCCGTGCATGGTGGCGGCTCATGCCTGTAACCCCGGTGCTCTGGGAGGACAAGGCGGAAGGATCATTTTGAGGCCAGGAGTTCAAGACCAGATTGGCCAACATAGTGAGACCCCCATCTCTACAAAAATATTTAAAAATTAGCTGGGTTGTGATGGTGCATGCCTGTAGTCCTAGTTACTCTGGAGGCTGAGGTGGGAAGATCACTTGAACCCAGGAGGTAGAGGCTGCAGTGAGCCATAATCATGCCACTGCACTCCAGCCTGGGCAACAGTGCAAGACCCTGTCTCTAAAAAATCAGCCGGGCATGGGGCTCATGCATGTAATCCCAGCACTTTGGGACGCTGAGGCAGGTGGATAACAGGTCAGGAGTTCGAGACCAGCCAGGCCAACACGGTGGAACCGTGTCTCTTCTAAAAATACAAAAAGTTAGCTGGGCATGGTGGTGGACGCCTGTAATCCCAGCTACTCTGGAGGCTGAGACAGGAGAATCACTTGAACACAGGAGGCAGAGATTGCAGTAAACCGAGATCGCATCACTGCACTTCAGCCTGGGTGACAAGAGCAAAACTCCGTCTCAAATAAATAAAATATGTGATTTTGAAGCTGGTATTACCGGCCCCGTGCTAGAGATGAGTAGCAGCCCACTCAATCCCGGAGGGGCCAGGGATGAGCTTGCTGGGTTCCCGCCCCAGAAGCAGAATGTAGCACCTAAAGCCAACCCCGGACCCTTCCCTCCCCCATGCCAGGTTGTGCAGGGTGTGTCCTGGAGCCGTGGCCTCCCCTGCTTGGCTCACCCCAGGGCAGGAGTCCCCTGGACCCAGCACCCGTTCCCCAGCCCCTGCCTGCCCAGCCTGCCCCTGACTCCCTGCAGGCCCCCAGCAACTGGAGAGGGTGGAGAGGCGCCCCCACCTCCCGCGCCGGTATTGACTGTGTGACTTGCTTCTTAGGGTGAACCTGGCATGAAGGGGGAAGAAGGAGAGAAAGCCCCCACTGCAGAGGTAACTACGCCTGCCTGCCACGTTCCCTCCCACCTCCTTGGCTGTGAGCCTTGTCACAGGAGGGCGGGCATCCTACAGATCTTCACTGAGCCTCCGCTGGCCCTGAGCTGGGTGCTGGGCCGCCGGGTGTACAGGGTCCCTGCCCTGAGGCGTTCATAGCCCAGTGGGGAACCGAGTACATCAGTGATTGCAAGAGAGTAAGAAGGTGGCTGGGTAGGGGAGCCACAGAGGGGGTGATTGGTCCTTGGGGGGCTTCCCAAGACAGGGAGAGGAGTCACAAACCTATAGGAAAGACAGTCCCCCTGGCAGAGGCTTCAGGCTACGGAGTCCCTCTCAAGGGACCGGCTCCTCCCATGAATGGCGTCTGGGCTGGACATGGCCACAAGGTCAAGGCGTTGGGGGACTGAGGGGGACGGGGCTGCTGGATATGGGAGAGGATGGATGGAGGAAGAAGGGCTTGCAGACTGGGAATCTGAGGAGAGAAGACTGGAGCAAGCAGCAGCTGGGGTCAGGGGGAGGGGGCAGCGGGGGCAGCGGGGGCAAGGGCTTGGCCGTGGGGACCCTCAGCTTCTGGGAGGAGGAGGGGAGGCTGAGGCTGGGGTGGTAGATAAAGGGGAGGAAGGGCTCATCTGAGGTCCAGAGTCAAACGCCTCCCCTCCGCTGGCTCTGAGCTGGGTGCTGGGCCAGCAGGTGCACAGAATCCCTGCCCTGAGAGGTTCACAGCCCAGTGGGGGCACCGCTGAGGGCAGCAGTGATTCCAAGAGAATAAGAAGGTTGTTGCCTGGGGGTGCCGCTGAGGTGGGCAGGGGAGGCCTTGAAAGCTAGAAGCGAAAGTGCCCGAGAGGGGTTCCCCTGGGTGTGTTGGAGCTGGGCGGGCTAAGCAGCTGGAAGGGCCAGGCTGGGTCCGGGGCACCTTCAGGAGGTCCTTGAAAGACCAGAGGAAGGGAAGAGGTCGGAATCAGGGCAGCTGTGCGGGGTGCAGGGGTCAGCAAGGCGTAAGAGGTGAGAGGGGCTGAGGCATGAGCCCAGATACGCTGGTCACTCACAGCGGGACTCTGAGAGGTGACCATGACCCCTCCCTTTCATAATAGCAATCCGCCCTGGCATGGTGGTCATGCCTGTAATCCCACCACTTTGGGAGGCTGAGGGAGGAGGATCGCTTGAGCCCAGGAGATCAAGACCAGCCTGGGAAACAGAAACATAGTGAGACCCCATTTCTTAAAAAAAAAAAAAAAAAATTAATGAGCCAGGTGTGGTGGCATGTGCTTGCCCTCCCAGCTACTCGGGAGGCTGAGGCGGGAGGATCGCTTGAGCCTGGGAGGCTGAGGCTGCAGTGAGCTGTAATTGTGCCACTGTACTCCAGTCTGGCTGACAAAGCAAGACCCTGTCTCTAAAAACAAAAGGAAAAGCTGGGGGAGATCTTAGGGAATAGTGGATAGGGTATACATATAGTAAGACATAATTCAGGACATATATTCATAAAATCGTAG
>CAUYLG010016905.1:0-15289 GCA_963573385.1 Cacajao melanocephalus
ACAATTATTGGCATAAAAGAGGTTTTTAATACCCATTTTTAGACTGCATTCTAGCCTGGGCAATAAAACAAGAATCTCATTCTCTCTCCCTCTTTCTCTTCCTCTTTCTTTCTCTCTTACATTCTTTTTTTCTTTCTTTCACTCTCACTTTCTTTCTTCTCTTTTTCTTTCTTTAAAAAAAAAAAAGAAGAAGTTAAAGCTTGCTATTCATCTGTAATACTTCCCTCTTTCCTCCACAGACACACTTTGAATAATATTTTAAACATTTTTATCCTATTTTCCCTCAGAACTTTTTATTAGCAGTTTATTGAAACTTCAAATCCATGATACAGGCTTAAACAAAATTTTAACCAATTATCATTTGAAAGCCTGTGGATTATTTTAAAATTTACATCAGAAGCCGCTTCTAGAAAAGCTTTTACAAAGGTCATTTTTTATTACTGTTACAAGAAAACAATTCAGGAAAGTTTGGAAAATAAACTTATTTGCAAATAAGAGGTCAAAGACAGTGGTAATGATTTTCAATATGCTTGAAAAATAAGAAATTATTCTTAAAGTGATAAATAAAAAGTTGATTGATATTTAAAGTAATTTATTACTTCTTATTTAGAATTTGAAATAAAAATGTTTTATTTTTGTTGTTTTCCTCCACATTTTTTGGTGCTAGAGAAAATTAGCATATTCAGCTGTGGATTTTTCCCACATATGAGGCATAAAAATTGCATATTATTTAGGGTGGTTGCATAGTTAGTGTTCTCATTATTTATTCAGGTAAAGAATAACTCTTAGGTAGCTTCCCTAATTAATTTAGTATGAGAACTGTATTAGTCCATTTTCATGCTGATGATAAAGACATATCCGAAGAAAAGAGGTGTAATTGGACTTACAGTTCCACGTGGCTGGGGAGGCCTCAGATTCATGGCAGCAGGCAAGAGGCATTTCTTACATGGTGGCAGCAAGAGAAAATGAGGAAGATGCAAAAGCAGTAACCCCAGATAAACCCATCAGGTTTCATAAGACTTATTCACTACCACAAGAACAGTATGGGGAAATTGCCCCCATTATTCAAATTATCTCCTATTGGGTCCCTCCCATAACAGTTGGGAATTATGGGAGTACAATTCAAGATGAGATTTGGGTGAGGACAAAGAGCCAAACCATATTAAGAACTCTGCAGTTATAACTCAGATCTAATTTGAACTAGATCATAAAAAGTTATATAAGATGGTGTTATGCAGGAAAAATAGGAACAGAGAAAACAATTATTGATAATCTGATGTCATTCCACTAATGCATTTAAGAGTATTGATAGCATTCAGCCTTTCAGAACATAATAAACTATAAAATGATTATATTCAACATTTCTCAGATATTCTACCTCAAATGTTTCTTTTTAAAAGAATAATACATAAGGTAAATATGAAGTTTTTTTATTATTTCAATAAAAAGTAAAACATAATAGGGACTAAAATATAAGTGTTGGATAACATTAAGTTGAATGACATTAGAAACTTAGAGTGAGTTAGAATACAGGCTGTCACAAATTTAAAAGTAAGTAAATTTTGTTTATATGACTAACACATATCAGGAGGGTAAAAGTTCAAACTTTTAAAAATTAGTGAAGTATTTATTTGTGAAAAATCTTATTGCAGAGAAAGCAGTGAGTTCTAACACAGTACTTCTCTGTTAGAGGGTACAAAAATGGAAAACAGAAAGCTAGAATATTCTCTCTGTTGTTGGACTGGAAATTTGAGATATTGTAAATTTGGTTTTTGGTAGATAATACTTACATAGATGTATAAATAGATACAGAAATAATTACAACTGAAGGCTGGCACCATGGCTCACATCTGTAATCCCAGCTCTTTGGGAGGCCGAGGAGGGCAGATCACCTGAAGTCAGGATCCACTTCCAGGCTCTTCGGATTCTTGGCAGAGTTCATTTCCTTGTAGTCTTAGGATTGACAACACTGGTTTCTTGCTGGCTGTCAGCTGGAGGTGACCCTCAGTTATGAGAGGCTGTCTACTGTTCCCAGAAGATCTTTACATGTGGCTTTCCAACATGCCTGCTTATTTCATCAAGACACCAAGGAGTGTTTCTAAAGAGAATTTGTTAGCAAGATAGAGTCTTATGTATAAAAGTACCCTTGTCATGTGAATAACATCACAACAACTTTGCTGTGTTCTATTGTTTAGAAGCAAGACACTGCCCATACTCAAGGGGAAGGGGAATACAGTGGCATAAGCACTAAGCCTGGGATCATGAGGGGCCACCTCTGAATCTATCCATCACATTCACCCTTGACTCCTTCCTTATGTTTTCCTTTGTATTTCTTTTGTTTCTTGCAGGAGCACATGCTTGTAATATCAGAGAGCTGTCTCAAAATGACCTTGGAAGCTTTCATGGGGAGACTTCACAATAATCAATTTACTAGTTTATGTATATGTGAGATTGTAACTTTTTTTTTGCCGCACCAAGATTGCAACTTTTAATCAGTCCAGCTCTGTAAAGTTTTAACAAAAAATGTGCTTGAAAGCTCATCTTAGAGACTATTTCTATAGCATCTTCAATTGATATATTTTGTTTAATAATTCATTTCCTGCTTAGCTGCAGAGGATTCTGTTGTTTGCAGCTAAGATCTTTGACAAATACACAAACACATAACTAAGAACATGGATTAATGTTGATATATTTTATTGCATATTCTTGACTAATTACCATTAGGTTGAACTTCCATTACAGTGTTTATACAAGTGATGCAAGTGGGCATCCTTGTCCAATTCCTGATGATAGTTATGATGGTAGTGATTGTATAAGCCTTCAATTTTACAAATTAAGTATTTATGTTAGCTGTGGTTTGCTGAGTGTTTTTTCCCTTTAAACAGTGTTGCATTTTTAAAACAGTGTTTGCTGCATTCATTGAGAAAATGATTTGTTTTTTTTTTTTCCTTTTATTCTATTGATATGGTATATTGGATAAGTTGATTTTTTAATTGTACTTTAAGTTCTGGGGTACATGTGCAGGTCATGCAGGATTATTGCATAGGTACATACATGGCATGGTGGGTTGCTGTCTCCATCCCCCGTCACCAGCATCAGGTATTTCTCCCAGTGTCATCCCTCCCCCACCTCCCAGCCACCCGCTGTCCCTCCCCAGCCCTCCATCCCCCAACAGACCCCAGTGTGTGATGTTCCCCTCCCTGTGTCCATGTGTTCTCATTGTTCAACACCCACTTATGAGTGAGAACATACGGTGTTTGGTTTTCTGTTCTTATGTCAGTTTGCTAAGAATGATGTCTTCTAGCTTCATCTATGTCCCTACAAAGGACACGAACTCATCGTTTTTTATGGCTGCATAGTATTCCATGGCGTATATGTGCCACATTTTCTTTGTCGAGTCTATCATTGATTGACATTTAGGTTGGTTCCAGGTCTTTGCTATTGTAAACAGTGCTGCAGTGAACATACATGTGCATATGTCTTTATAATAGAATGATTTATAGTCCTTTGGGTATATACCTCTATTTCTAGATCCTTGAGGAATTGCCACACTGTCTTACACAATGGTTGAACTAATTAACACCTCTACCAACAGTGTAAAAGTCCACATGCTCTCCAGCATCTGTCGTCTCCAGATTTTTTGATGATCACCACATTCTAACTGGCATGAGATGGTATCTCAATGTGGTTTTGATTTGCATTTCTCTAACGACCAGTGTGATGTTGAGCATTTTTTCGTATGTTTATTGGCCACATATATGTCTTCTTTTGAAAAGTGTCTGTTCATATCCTTTGCCCACTTTTAAATGGGTTTGTTTGCTTTTTTTTTTTTTTCTCTTGTAATTCTGTTTCAGTTCTTTGTAGATTCTGGATATTAGTCCTTTGTCAGATGGGTAGATTGCCAAAATGTTTTCCCATTCTGTTGGTTGTGGGTTTACTCTAATGATTATTTCTTTTGCTGTACAGAAACTCTTAAGTTTAATTAGGTCTCATTTGTCTATTTTGGCTTTTGTTCCCATTGCTTTTAGTCATGAAATCCTTGCCTATGCCTATGTCCTGAATTGCCTAGGTTTTCTTCTAGGGTTTTTATGGTGTTAGGTATTATGTTTAAATCTTTAATCCATCTGGAGTTAATTTTAGTGTAAGGTGTGAGGAAGGGATCCAGTCGCAGCTTTCTGCATATGGCTAGCCAGTTTTCCCAACACCATTTTTTAAACAGAGAATATTTTCCCCATTGCTTGTTTTTGTCAGGTTTGTCAAAGATCAGATGGCTGTAGATGTGTGGCATTGCCTCTGAGGCCTCTGTTCTGTTCTATTGGTCTACATCTCTGTTTTGGTACCAGTACCATGCTGTTTTGATTACTGTAGCCCTGTAGCATAGTTTGAAGTCAAGTAGCATGATGCCTCCAGCTTTGTTCTAGATTAGTTGGTTTTTAAATGCTAAACCAACCTTGCTTTTGTGGGAAAAATCATACTTTGTGATAGTCTGTAATCTTATTATATTTACTGAAGCAGTTTATTATTATTTTGTTAAGAATTTGTGTATGTATATTTATAAGAGCTCTCACTCTGTGTCCTTTCCTTGTGTCTTTGTGTTATTCTGGTTTCAGTGTAATCTAATAAATGTGGATAGAATGAATTATGGAATGTTTCCTCTAGGTTCATTTTTTGGAAGACTTTGTGAAGTACAGCTATCAATTATTCTTTAAATGTGTGGTAAAATTCACCAGGGATACATCCAGGTCTGGATTTTTCATATGGGTAGAATTTATTTATTTATTTAATTTTACTAATTCAATTTCTTTATTCGTCTGTTTGCACCATTATAACAGAATACCACATACTGGATAATTTATAAAAAACAGAAACTTATCTTCTCTGAGCTCTGGAAGCTAGGAAGTCCAATATCAAGGTGTGAGTAGATCTGGTTGTCTAGTGAGGCTTGTATCCTCTAAAGGGAACAAACATTATGTGAGGAGTCCTCCTAGACTAATCCCCTCTTAATGGGTCCACCTGTTAACATCATTACATTGGCCATTAAATTTTAACACCTGAACTTTGAAGAGTATACACTTAAACCAAACACCTATTATATAAGTAAAGAAGTTCAGATGCTTTATTTTGTCTTGAGTTACCTTGGGCAGTATGTGTATATTTCTAGGAATAGTCTAATAGTAGTCATTCAGTTACTCTTAGTACTACCTTATCCTTTTTAGTTCTATAAGGTTGATTGTAATCCCTTTTAAATTTGGATCTATTTTCTTTTCCTCTTGGTCAATCTAAAAGTTTGTTAACGTTGTTTATCTTTTTAAATAATCAACTTTTGATGTAGTTGTTTTTCCCTAACTGTTTTCATATTCTCTATTTGGTTAATTTATTTCAATGTTTATCGTTTCTCTCCATCTACTTATATTGGGTTTCATTTGCTCTTCTATTTACATGGTCTTAAGATGAAAAATGACGTTATTGTTTTGAGATTGTTTCTTTTTAAATTTAGGCATTTGAAGTTATATATTTCTCTCTAAACAATGATTTAGCTAAGCACCATAGTTTGTGGCACATTTATCTTCATTTCCTCTCATTTTAAAGTATTTTCTAATTTCCCTTGTGAATTCCTATTTAATCCATTAGATATTTAGGAGTTTGTTTTATAATGTTAACATATCTGTGATTTCTTTCAAATTTTCTCCTATTATAAATTTTTAATTCTACAACAAATGATCAGAGAATATTACATTATTTCAATGCTTTAAACTCTTTGAGAATTATTTTATAACCTATCAAGAGATCTATTATGAATTATGTTCATATGTTTTTAAGGAAAAAAATGTATATATATATATATATATATATATATATATTCTGATATTGTTGAGTATCATCTTCTATAGATATCTGCCAGGTATAGTTGGTTTATAATGTGCCTAGGTATGTTATTTTCTCTCAATCTTCTTTCTAGTTCTTCTGTCAATTACTGAAAAACAGGAAGTGAAGTTCAAACTATAATTGTTAACTTGTTTATTTTTGTCAATTATATCAGCTTTGCTTCATGTGTTTTAGAACTCTGTTGTGTAGATACAAATTTATGATTGTTATTATCTTTTCTGAAGCATTGATATGTTTATTATTTTAAAAGTCCTTCCTTATCTCTGGTAATATTATTTTTTGTAAAGTCTGTTTTGACTCATGTTAGTATAGGCACTTCAGTTTACTTAAGAATGTCCTTTGCATGACATATTTTTATTATTATTTTACTTATAAAATATTTGCATCTTTGACTCGAAAACATGTCTCCTATAAAAGGCACATATATAGAACTTGATATTTATCCAATCTTAGAGTTTCTGATTTTGACTTTGCTGTTTAATTCATTCCCATTTAATACTTTTATTGACAATTACATCTGCTAATTTACATTTTTGTTTTCTTTGTCTCATATGTTTCTTTATCCTTCTATACTGCATTCATTTCCATTATTTGAATATATTCTAGTGTAGCACTTTCATTCCCTCAATAGAGTGAAACCAGTGAAACATTTAATCATTTGTTTTCAATTCTTTCACTTCATCTTAAAAATTTACTTTCCTTGTAGTTGCCCTAGGGCTTACCATGTAGATCTTACCTGCCTGGGAGATACTTTACATGCTTCACTTTTATACTAATGTAATTCTAATACGGTATACAAAGGTGACTGCTATACGGTTCTCTTCTTTCTTTTCTTTGTGTGTTTGTTGTTGTTGTTGTTAAAAGATTACACCTACATATGTTACAAAAGCAATCTTTGTTATAATTATTACATTACAGAATTGTATGACTATTAAAGAAGCTAACAAAAAAGAACAATTATATATTTGTGATTATTTTTATATTAACCCTTTAATTTATCTTCTCTGTTGTTATTATTTGTTCTTGTGGATTTGGGTTAACATCTTGTGTAGTGTCATTTGCAATTTATTTTTGTTAATACAGCTTCCTCCTTATTAGATTTCTTTGTGCTGTTTGTCAAATTATATTTCTAGACATTTTAAGACAAACAGTGCAATTATTTACATGGATTTTTATGCAATTACTATTTAAATGCATCAAGTAAAGAGAAGATATACATTTCCAATATAATTCATAATGAAACAATCACCATTTTTGTTGCTATTTTGATCATGTGGATTCAAAATGTCTGAGATTACTTGCTTTCAGCATGAAGAACTTCTCCTTTAGTTTTGATAGCAATATATTATTTCAGTTTCCGTTTATCTAGGAATGTTTTATTTCACCATCAATTTTGAAAGGTATTGTTGGACATCAAAAGGTTGGTTACAATTTTTTTTTGAAAACTCTGAATATGTCATTTCACTTTTGATGTCATTGTTTCTATTGTGAAATGAGCTGATAAATTTATTAGGGTTACCTTCTGCATGTCATGTGGTTTTCCTTTTGCAGATTACAAGAATTTATCTTTGGTTTTGCCTTTCACCATTTTTACTATGGTGTGCTAATTGTGGATCTCTAACCTACTTGGAATTTTTTGAGTTTCTTGAAGTTACCAATTAATGTTTTTTAATCAAAGTTTAAAATGTTTTCATCCTTGATGTTTCAAACATATTTTTCTGTCCCTTTCTTTTTCTCTTCCCTCTGATACATCCATTACACTTAAATCGGTGTGTTTAATGTTTTCTCATGTCTTTGAGCTATGCCAACTTTTTGTCATTTTTTAAAATTTGTGTTCTTCAGATTTTAAGTTTATTGATCTATCTTCCAATTGACTGATTCTTCTCCCAGTTCAAATACTCTATTGAGCTAATCTAGTATTAGCTAATCTACGTTTGAGCTAATCTACTTTTCCATTCCAGAATTCCCCTTGCCTTTTTAAAATACATTTTATCTCTTTATTCCTATTCCATATTTCAAAACATATTGTCCTATATTGACTGGGGTGCAGTGGCTCTCACCAGTAATCCTAGCACTTTGGCAGGTTGAGACAGGAGGATCACTTGAGCCCAGAAGTCAAGACAAGCCTGGGCAACATAGTGAGACCCTACCTCTAATAACAACAACAACAAACAATAGCAGGACATGGTGGTACACACCTGGGGCTGAGGCAAGAGGATGACTAGAGCCCAGGAGGTTGAGGCTTCAATGAGCTATGATCATGCCACTGAACTCCAGCCTGAGTAACACAGCAAGACTACACTCCCTCATCCCCCCAGAAAGGGAAATAAATAAATAAACACATTGTCTTATACCTTGTTTTACAGTTTTAAACATGGTTTTCTTTAGTTCTTTGAACATGCTTATAATTGCTGCTTTGAAGTGTTTATCTTCTAATTCTAACATCGGAGCCCTCTCACAAGCTATTTCTATTTCCTCCTTTGTTTTTTTTTTTTTTTTTTGGGGGGGGGAGTTTTGGCTTGGGCTCCTTTGCATGAATCACACTTTTGTGTTTCTGTTTCTTTATATGACTTACAACGACTTATGATTTTCTTGTTGTTGAAAACTGGAATATTTATATCTATAAAAACATACACACACACACATTACACATTCTATAACTTTGTTGTTTTTGTTTAGGCATTAGCAATTATATTACCCTGTCTATCTTCTTCCATTTTCCTTCATATTTAAGCAGTTGAGCACTGTGTTATCTATTAAATTTATGACTCATTTTTATAGTATTATATAATTTGAAAATTTTTATTGTAATGATAAAGTGGTCAACTCAGGAATACATAGCAATCTCAATTGTTTATAAAGATTCAAAATATGACCAAAAACTAATATAACTTCAAGGAGAACTGGACAGATCTATAGTTGTAGTATAATAATAGTTCAAAACTGTTCTTTCAATACTTAATAGAAAAATAAGTCAGCACTTAAGCAAAGACATATAAGAATATAAGAAAACTATCAACCAATTTTATTTAATTGACCATCATAGAACTTTCTAAAAATGCACATTATTTGCAAATACTCATGGGGCATTTGCAAGAACATAATATTCTTGGTCATATCACAAGGGCCAATAAATTTTAAAAGATTCAAATCACACCATACCTCTTGCCATAATACAATTATATTAGACATCAGTACATATCTGAAAAATACCTAAATGTCAGAACAAAATGTTATAATTCTAGATAATTCATGGGTCAAATACCAAATTAAAAGCAACAATGAAGAGTATTTTTATCACTCCTGTAATCCCAGCACTTTGGGAGGACAAGGCAGGCAGATCATGAGGTCAGGAATCCAAGACCAGCCAGGACAACATGGTGAAACCACATCTCTACTAAAGATACAAAAATTTAGCCAGGCGTGGTGTCTCACACCTGTAATCCCAGCTACTTGGGAGGCCGTGGCAGGAGAATCGCTGGAACCCTGGAATGGAGAGGTTGCAGTGAGCCTAATGAAAATGAAAAAGAACATAACAAAATTCTGAGATGCAACTGAAGCAATATTTATATGGTTTTACCACTGAACATCTATGATAGAAAAGAGAAAGATATTTCAGCTTCAACCATAAAAACTAAAAAGAGAAGAACACATGAAAACCAAAATAAACTGAAAAAAATTAAATAATGAAGATCAGTGAGGAAAACGTACATATAGAAACAGAAGAGTCATAAGCTGGTTCTCAGTGAAGATAAAAAATAAATTGATAAGCCTGTAGGAGCGCTGATTAATGGAAAGAGAGAAAAGACAAAAATTACCAGTATATTAATAGTAAAAGAGGTTATATCACTACATATCATACCAATATTCGATGGATAATAAAAATAATGTGAACAACTTGATACTAATAAATTTGATAATTGAGTGAAATGAGCATACAAATACAAAAAAAGACTGAAATAAATAAATAATATAAATATTTCCCTATCTGTTAAAGAAATCGAATGTCTTGTTTAAAAAAAAAATCTTCTTGTAAGGGAAAAACCTGATCCAGAAGGAAGTATTCTTTCTAAAATGTAAGGAGAAATGCTTGAGGATAGTCTCATTTTCATTTTCTTAGCAGTCAGATGATTATAATATAAACACATAAACTAATAAATACTCTTCACATTGAATTATATATAGCAGTGAGAATGAATGATGTATATAGCATGCAAGAACATGGAGGAATCTCATATTTAAAATGTTGAGTAAAAGAAAACAGACATATGTTATCTGATTCTATGCGTATAAAGTACAAAAGTAAATTAAACTACTTTTGGAGTTGAAAAGTCAAGATAATAATTACCCATCATCAGTCTGGTAGTGACAGGGGGTATTGAAGTATTGGCAATGTTCATTTTTTTCTCATAATGTCCATTACAAAGTGTTCATCAGTTTATTAAAATTACTTGAACAATTCAGTTAAGATATTTACAGGTTCCTATATACATGTTATAGTTTATAAAACATTTTTAAAATAGAATAATGATACCTGTTTTATTAAAAGACTCCTCCAGCAAACCACCTGCTGTTAATATTTCTAATACATTTCTAAATATATCTGTGCATCTATTAGCAAGACTTGCTTTAATGGGTAGAAGAACAAACGAACAAAACATTTCTAAAGAAAAACAGGATAATATTTTCCTAAAACATAAACACATTCTACATATGTATTTTCAAATGGTCTAGGACATTATTAGGTTTTATATTTTCCACCACATGGATCATTTTCAAAGATAAGTCACAACTGATTAGATAATGCTCCAGTTGTTGCAGAAGTGTTTCCTTGCTCATAAATTTTCCATTAACTAATGTGACACACTGCAACTTTTAGGAAAGAAAAAGAGTTTATATAAGCTGAAAAATACATAGTTTAGACTAAAATAACTAAATAAGTGCAAATACATTTCTGATAGTCTTATGAAAATCAATTTATTATTGCCCTTATTGAAAAAAAAAAGTGTGATCTTAAGGATCTCTTCAAGATAGTAAACAACAAGCAAACAAAATACATGATATGTGATTACTGCAGTAGTTATTCCTCTACCAGAAAAGCAAGCTGAAAATTATTACAGAATAGTGTTTCTTTTCTTCTATTTTGAGGGAGAAATTTGTACTTTTACACGGTGCTTTTATCCAATATTTTACTTATTTTTCCCTTGGAACTTTACGATTTGGAATTCTTCGTTAATAATTCACTTGAAACTAAGTTTGGAAGTTGATGAGATATAAATAATAAATGAATGGATCTTAGTTGATAAAATACTAATATATTGGACAAAAATAGTTAATGATTGATTTTGCAGCCCCAATTTCAACACTGCTGTCAGGTGAGAAATTTACAGGATGACAAAACAATGATATACTGTAACATATCATTTTATTCAATCACAACCTGGACACAAGAAAGAGAAGTTAATTATCCCCACCTTGGTGGAAATAAATAATGGAAAAACATATTGCTGAAAAATTGTAGATGTCTTTAAATCAACAATGCATGTGGGAGAGTTTGCAATAGAACACTTCAATTTGGGTGAACCTCTATTCTGAAATTCTAAATCTTTTTTATTCAGACATTAAATGTACTACTTTAGGAATTCCTTCCTTAGTGGATATTTTGGTCCTGGGTAGAAATCTTTACTTATTGATTAGATTGCCACTAGGCCGTCATTTACAATAGTATCAGCTACAGATAAACTATAGAACTGCAGTGGGAGAGCTTCAAATCTCATCTTTAATGCTATCAGAACAGAGTGCACCTAGGAATCTCACTACACTCAACCTCAAAGATTTATGAGCTTCCAACCCAAATACAGCATTGTATTTCCATATCTTGGGAAATGAATCAGAAAGTCAAGATCATTCATTTGAGCTAGCATTGGCATTTATCCACAAGTGAATAATAAGAGTCCCTAAGGTGAAGACAGCAAGGAAGAGCCATTTTAAGTTTTTAAACATGAATATTGGTCTAACACCAGGGGAAAAAAGTAGATTTTAAAAATTAAACACATTTTTAACTTTTGCAATAAACAAATATGTTTGTTGTCTCCTCATGTTTGTATACATTTTATAAGTTCATGTCATGCCAAGTAGTAACCTTCATTTTAATGTCATGACTTTTGATTTCATTTGATCTTATCTTCTTGGATATATTGAAGTTCTAATCACCTAAAGGCAAGTTGTCTGCAGTAAGTAAAAATGTTGAGGAGCTAACGTAATGAAAAGTAGGTTTAATTTTGACATTGATATTTTCTAAGACCGAAGTTAAAATGAAAATGCATTAAATATAAAATGAAGTAATAAGCTCAAATAAATGGAAAACCATTAACTAATTTAAAAATATTTAAAATATAACTTAAACTCTAACAATTAGCTTTTCTCTTTTATCTTCCTTCTCTCCTTCTTTCCTTCCCTCTTTCATTCTTTCCCCTCCTCTCTCTCCATCCATCCTTTCTTCTCTTCCCTCCCTCCCCACCTCCCTCCTTCCTTCCTTCCCTCCCTCCTTCTTTTCTCTCTTCCTAGTACAAGTTAGGATTTGAATTCAGAATATCTGATGAGCCGTGGGAAAAAATTATTCCAGTACTGAAAAAAATGTCCCTTGTAAGTACATGTAAAGCATTGGAAAATAGAAATAGAAAAACAAAGAATAATTATCAATTAATATAATTTTAGAAAACAAATTATTCAAGTAAATTGATAAGGTGAAAGTATAGAGCATAATTCAATAAAAGCTTAATAATAACATGTATGTTCTTAACCTATCATCACTTACATTTTTAGCTAAGTGAAACGTGTTAACTACATGTTAAGTAGAAGATTGGTGGCTCCATAATGTACAATACATGTGAGTCCCAGAATTCTCACATTGATAAATAAAACTGTAAATCTACCACTTTCTTTTGTCAAAGTAATTTGTAGAATAAAAAGGTTTTTTTTTTTAATTAAACTTCATGGCTATAAGAATACAAGGGCATTTAAAAATAAATAATATCACAGTATGATGTTTTTCAATAAATGAAAATTTAAAAACTATAAACTAATTAATGTAAACATTGATAAATTTTATTACATAACAATTTTAATAACAGGATGATGATGTCAAAATTTAAAAACCAACTGGAACAGCTACTGAGGTAACAGTTTTTTAAAGTCCTTAAATTGTAAATGCAAATGTTAAGTCTAGGAAAGCAACTGAGCCCAATGTGACAGACTAGGGTCTAATTTCTAGAAAATATAGATGAGTGAACCAAAAAAAAGTGCTCCAATTGTTTAAATATTGAGAAAACATCTTGAAAGAATCTCTCTTGCACACACACAACCATGAATATACAAGTGGTTATAAAACAAATGAGAACAGAGTCACCAATAATTAAATCTATAGAAATTCAGAAAACAATTATAGAATGCTGTTCACTTATATTAGTTACATTTAATAGAAAATGTTTAATAATTTTCCTTGGTGAAAACACAGCAAAAATATACATAGCTATCATTCTATCATTGTTCACAACAAAAACACACATACTACCAAATTTTAACAACAAAAATGCACATAAAGAGAAGATTGATATAAATTGTGATACATTCATTACCACAAAATACTGCACATACCATATTAAGTAAAATGAAATACATCTATATGTTCTGATTATCAAAATTCCCATAATGTTTGATGCTGAACATGATACAAAATATGACTGTCCCTTGTGTTGTAAAGTAGTTGTATCTAAATAATACATTTTTCCAAAGATAAGAAAATAAATTGCAGTTTTAATTATTGTTATAACTGTCTGTATTAATAATATTCTTATGTTATTATTATTATTCTATAATTACAGTATTTTATTGCTGAACCTCTGTGTTATTCTCATTTAATACTTAGTAATAAACCAGTTTAAATTATTTAAAAATAACATATTTAACATGATTTTAAGAAATCATGAAATTGTTGCAATTCCCTTGTTGTTGGGAGGAGAATAGACAGCCTGAGTATATGGGCTGCTTGGTTCATTGCGAGGCATGGGTTGAGAGAGCAAAACAAAGAGCCCTTGTACTGGGAGATCAGGAACAGGAGCAAAAGAAAGAATAGGAATCACAAACACTCTCTATGCCTATTAGTATTCACCTGTTACTCTCTCATATGAAATGAGATTCTGAAACTAAGAGCTCACGAAGAGTCCTTCAAAAGCTATTCTTCCATTATACAGTTTGTGAAGACATCTTGAATTGAAAAAAAAAATCCTTTCTATTTTCTCAGAGGAGACTATATGGGAAATGAATTATTGCTTGATAATGGAAACTGCATAGTAAATATTATCATCCAAACATCATCTGTGTATTCTTGCCAAAAAAAAACACTTAAGTTTAACCAAGAATCCAGAAATTTAACACAGCTTACAGAAAATATAGTAGATTAGGGAAGATGTTAAAAGTGAAGAAATAATCTGAGAAATTAAGAATGTAGAACTTGACAACTAACGTAAAATCTAATATCACAGTCACGAACAATGCTTCAAAAGGTGAGAGTCACTAAGAAATCAGAGAGAGAAATCCAAGATGGCCGATTAGCAGCAGCTCAGGATTGTAGCTCCCAGTGAAACTGCAGAGAGCAAGTGGATGCCACACTTTCAGACGAATTTTTGTTGCCCACAGACCGGGAGATTCCCAGCGGAGGAGCCACATGGGTCGCCAGCGTGACATTTTTGGCCGGAGCGGCTGTTTTGTCAGTGCCCCGGCACAGCGCTTGTAGGTGCCGAGTATACGTGACAGGGTGCCCTTTGAGTCAGGCTCGGCTGGTCCCATCCCCACAAGGAGAACAGCAATTGGAAACACTGAGGACTGAGAGTTTCACAGCACGCACAGCCAAACCAGGAAGGTCCAGCTCTGTGCGGAAGGGGCGGCCACCAAAGGAAAACTAAGAAACAGAAAAAACTTCATCACCAGGCGGAGAGAGATCCAAGATGGCCAATTAGCAACAGCTCAGGATTGTAGCTCTCAGTGAAAGCTCAGAGTGCGAGTGGACGCCACAATTTCAGACGAATTTCTGTTGCGCACAAACTGGGAGCTACCCAGCGGAGGAGCCACATGGGTTGCCAGTGTGACTCTTTTGGCCGACGAGGCTGTTCTGCCGTGCCCTGACGCAGCGCAGAGCTTCTCAGTGCGGAGTATATGGGACTGGGTGCCCTTTGAGTCGGGCTCGGCTGGTCCCATCCCCACAAGGAGAACAGCAATTGGAAACGCTGAGGACTGAGAGTTTCACAGTAAGCACAGCTGAACCCGGGAAGGCCTAGCTCTGTGGGGAAAGGGCGTCCGCTGAAGGAAAACTAAGAAACAGAAAAAACTTCATCACCAACAAGCC
>CAUYLG010016906.1:0-23098 GCA_963573385.1 Cacajao melanocephalus
TAATGAAGACTCTACATCAACTAATGGGCAAAACAGCCAGCTAGCATTAAATGGCAGTATCAAACTCACATATATCAATATTAATCCTAAATTTAAATGGACTAAATGCCTCAATCAAAAGACACAGACAGGCAAATTGGATAAAAAGCTAAAATCCATTGGTATGCTGTATCTAGACCCATCTCACATGCATGTGTACATTTTTACAACTAGTTTTTGAAAATGTGTAAATAGAACACATGCATAAAACCAGTTCCTATTTGAGATGAGCATTCTTTTGCTCTGTGTACACAAAACTCTGTACTATAGCAACCCTTGAGCATTATCAGGATTGAGTTATAAGCAACTGAAATTAAAATTTGCTCTTATATTTCATATTGGGCTATGTTTTTCTTTTGTGTTAGAGTATTGGGACGTGGGCAATGGCATTTGACACAAAAAGGCAAAACAAGGATGGAGGCTGCTCTGCCACAAGTTTTAGCTAGTGTTTTTATTTTTATTAATTTATTTTTTTGAGACAGAGTTTCACTCTTGTTGCCCAGGCTGGAGCGCAATGGCACGATCTCAGCTCACCGAAACCACCTGCTCCCAGGTTCAAGAGATTCTCCTACCTTGACCTCCCGAGTAGCTGGGATCATAGGCATGCACCACCATGCCAAACTAATTTTTTGTATTTTTAGTAGAGACGAGGTTTCTCCATGTTGGTCAGGCTGGTCTCGAACTCCCGACCTCAGGGGATCCGCCCACCTCAGCCTCCCAAAGAGCCGCGATTACAAGCATGAGCCACCGTGCCCAGCCTAGCAGGTGTTTTGACTGCACACCTTGTCATGGACTCAGAGTTAAAGTCTTTAGGGATCCCCCCTGCATTTACAGATGCCAACTCTACAAAAGGAAGTGACTTACTCATGACACGTAGTTCCAGACACTAGGAGTAGAATTTAAGTGCCGTGACTTGCAGTTGAGCCTTTTTCCCATGGTTCCCACAGGTGCTTGTTTGGCAGTGTGTGCTCTCTCTGATTTGAAGCAACGCGTGCTGCAGAAACTCCTCTGCCTGTTAAAAAGTTAATTCAGTGCCCTACTTTCTTCCAGCTCATTCAGCCAGAATAACTGACGGAAATTTTGCAGAATGTATACTGAATTTCAGATGGAATTTTTTTTTCACTGTAATTTATTATTGCCCTGGCTCCTGCAGTTG
The DNA here is from genome assembly GCA_963573385.1 of Cacajao melanocephalus. Lineage (NCBI taxonomy): Eukaryota > Metazoa > Chordata > Mammalia > Primates > Pitheciidae > Cacajao > Cacajao melanocephalus. Next base: position 1,196 of record CAUYLG010016906.1, read on the forward strand.
GTATGGTTTCCTCACACTGTTCTTAGATGAAGTAAGCATGATTTTTATCTCATCTGAATACTATTGTATGCATCTAACCCATGTATATAGTATAAGAGGGTCTTGTTAAAGGATTGGCTGATGGGGAATGAACATGCTAATATCCTATAGACTGTCTAATGTAGATCTGAAACCAGTTATTCACACCAGTGTTACATGGATCATTTTTTTAAATTTCAGCATGATTTTCTATATATGGAGAATGTCTAAGATGTCATAACTACCATTAGGAAACAAGACTGGTCTACTCTGTGTGTGCAAAAAAGATCGTTGACTTATGTCTCTGTTGCTCTCACTGTCAATTGCTTTATTATTTTAATGTTGATTTTTTTTTTGTTTTTCAGTCCTGGGCAAATAGTATGCTTCCCTAAGAATTCATCTTCATTCTGATTGCTGTCCCTGTGTTCTCTCTGTCCCTGTTACTCTTCTGCTTTCAGATTCAGGGTGTCCTCACATCAGTCCTCCTCTAAACCAGGCAGGTTTCTCATTGGCATCTGATATTCATGGTATGGTTCCGTAAACCTAGAATGCAGAACATGCTGCCTTTGAAAATCTGTGGCTATACCTGTGATACTTCTCTTTGGGACTTTGTTATTGTTCTTTGCTGTAGGGAAAAACATAGATATATTTCAGGGCAGACTCAACTTCAGCACACAAAAGACTCTGGTTTAATCACCTGGGGCATTTAAAATAGATTTGAACTGGAAGTATCTAATGTAACTGGGAAGCTCAGATCAACACTAGCTACTTGTGTTTCCCATTAAGTGCTCCTGAATTTGACACTTTGTAAGTATCAACTGATAATAACTCTTATCTTAGGAGCATGTCTGTGTCAGACTGTGTTTTAAGTGCATTGCATATATTATCTCAATTGATTCTTACCTCTAATCTTGGCACTAGTATTTTATCAACTTCTGCTTACAGATGAGGACACCAAGGCCCAGATAATCCAAGTCTCTTGCTCAAGTCACACAGCTAGCAAATGAGGGACCTGGGATGCGAACCTAGGCAGGGGCTTGGCATAATCTTGTTCGCTGCTCCTTTTTTGGAAGTAGCGTTTACTTATATTAATTTCCTATTGCATTACTCAATGTCGATATAAATTATGAATCTGTTTTTATTTCTCCCAAATAGAATCTATTTTAGCTTATCTATTCTGTCACCGTATTATTCCCCTCCATATCCCGAATTATGATTGCTGTTGAGAAAGTGGCACTTGATTTTTCTTACATGAAAATGATATTTTTTTAAAAAGATGAAAGCCCAGATACTTCTTTCACTAACTCCTACTATTGAGAAAATAAACTTACTTCAGAAATTTCTAAATATGGTAATAGTCCATTTTTATTTGGTTTTGTCAGAGAATAAAATGTTCTGCATATGAGATTTTTCCACATGACTAATCTTACCTTTCCAAATGCCAGTTCTAAAAAAAAGTATAATATTTTGAAGGATTTCTAAAATGACCACTTCCATGTCTTCTTAAACAGAAAATAACAAGTCTAACATATCTTCCTTGTATGACTCAGAATTGTCCTGATGAATGCCTGTTATTATCATTAAGTAACTTACCTTTGTCTTTATTTTAGCGTCTCTGTTTTCCCTTATATAATCGGCTGCCATTTTTTTTCTATTTAGACTTTGTTTTAAAATATTTCTGCCCACACACTAATCATATTTATGCTGTGTGTTGGAAATGAAAAAAATTTAATATATGCACATAAGTAAAAGTAAATAACATGATAGTGATAAAATGTAGGATTCAGTGAAATTTTTAATTATCATTTTCTTGACTTAGAGGCATTTTTTAATCATTTCAAAATCATGAGCTGCATTTAGAAGAAGAGGAGGCTGCAAGAAGTTGAGCCTCTGGGTAAGGAAAGTATTACTGAGTTTTAAAATTACATCGTAAATATAGAGTACTTTGCACTCAACTCAAGCTTCTTTTATAAGTACTGTGCGCTAACCGATTGCACCCCTGGAGTTCCTCAAGCCCCTTTTATACTGTGGTTTTCATCCTGTTAACTTTTTGAAGTCATTGTGGTCAAAAGCAAATTATGCTGTGGATAATTCTTTTTGTTATCAGAGGATGTTGATAATTCCATTCCTTTAGAGTTTGGGGTGAAGTCATCGTATGATGGTATCAGGCTTAACAAAGCTGTTCTAGTCTGTTCACCTAATCAGAAGTGTTTGGAGATTGATTTTCGTTTCTCCGTTTGCTCATGGCTTGAATATCCAAACAGAAAATAAACCGGAATTTTTTAGTAGGTTTATTGTTGAACTTTAGCTGTGTGGGTGGAGAGGATAACACATGTACGAGAAGATTAATTAGCGATTATTTTGCTGTGAAGCATGAGGCTGCTGAGCCATCTGGCGTGCCAGTATTGGGAGAGTGATCTTGTTAGATTACTCATTAAACTCTTTCAACACTTTGTTCCAAGATTGTCAGTGCTTTTACGGATTCTTATTAAATTAAGGTGGTGCTAAGATTTAGGAGCAGTGGGACCACATGTGTCACCATGTTTGTCCCTAACAATAAACAAGTTGATCTTGAGAATACTCCCCAAGTCTACTCTGAGACCTCTTACTGGCATTTATTGTGTTGATATCACTATTTTCTTTTCTCCCAACAAAATAGCTACAGCAGCCCACCTCAGCAGCTTATAACACACAATAATTAGTCTGGTTTTTTTTATGCAGTGTTAGGTTTTTAATATTTTTGATGTGTCATTTACTAATAAATGTCCTTGTTCATTGATTCAGCAAATATTGATTCAGTTGCTCTGTTGCCATGGATGTGCTCAATGCTAAACTTGTCATCTTAAATGAAGGAGAAAATTCACCCCAACTTTCTGATTTTTTCATCTAAGCATTTATCTTGCTTTGGAGCTATGTTTTCTGGAGATCCTGTAACGAACACATAATACCTATTATTATCTCAGTATCTTCTAGATTGCTATTTGACCAAAAAACTTAAAATCATTTAATAAGCATTGTTAGAAGGTCAATCCTCCTATCGTCAAATCGAATGAAAATAGATATTGTACCTCAAAAAAGGAGGGTGAATTTTACTAATTCACTGTAGTTCTCAGTCACAAGCATTTATTAATGCCTAATAATGGTAGTATTACATAAAGAAGCATCTGCCAACATACCCTTTGCACTCTAAAAGTATATAATTTGTAAGTTTGTAGTTAATGAGATGCAGGAGCCAAGAATATTCTTATGATCCTTCACTTCTTGTCTTCTCTTACAGCTTCTCTATATTTACTTTCACTATATTTTTCTAACCTTCATCAACACTTTGACATCCAATTGCTTTTTGTTGTTTCTTGACTTGATTGTAGTCACACTCCTTCCTATGCTTAGAACACAGAGGCTCCTCTTCCTGTCCATCTTTCTGGGGATCTCAGTTTTTCCTTCTTATATCTATACTCTGCAGATTTCCTTATGTGTCGTAACTTAATTTCTCTTCCGAGAAAGTGTGCTAACACTATCTTCCCAGGCCACAGACTGCTGGAAATAAAATAATCAAGATGGCTATAAGAAGACAGACTTTGAAGTCCTGCAAAGGATGTTACATGTTGCCCCACCCAATATTCCCTGACAGGTGTAAGGAAGTCAGAGATCACCTGCAACCCCCCTAAGCTCCTCTGTAGATCTGGAGACCAAATGGACACCAGGCAGGTTAATAAGAGAAAAGCACATACATTTTATTAGTTTTACATGTACATGGGGATCTTCACAAGAGAGTAAAGTCTGAAGAAATGGCCAAAGCAAGACACTTCTATACTTGTTAGACAAAGAATAATAAATTTAAGAAAAAAGTGACAGAACAAAGAAAATCTGGCTGCAGGCAGTAAATTTTCTAGCAGAATCACTAGGGGATATATGGGGGGTATAAAACTAGTGGAAAGTAAGGGTTACTTCATTAAGTTTATTTTTAAATTTTTATTTTGTTTTATTTTATTTTATTTTATTTTATTTTATTTTATTTTTTGCGACAGAGTCTTGCCCTGTTGCCCAGGTTGGAGTGCAATGGTGTGATCTCCACTCACTACAACTTCCACCTCCCAAATTCAAGTGATTCTCATGCCTCAGCCTCCCAAGTGGCTGGGATTACAGGCACCCACCACCATGCCCAGCTAATTTTTGTATTTTTTTTTTTTTTTAGTAGAGATGGGGTTTGCCACATTGTCAGGGTGGTCTTGAACTCCTGGCCTCAAGTGATCCGTCTGCCTCGGCCTCCCAAAGTGCTGGGATTACAGGCATAAGCCACCGCGCCTGGCCTCATTAAGTTTATCTGTTCAGGTTCATTGCAGCCCCTAATTCCCAGTCTCTGGTGATAAGAGCTATTTTCTTGCCCTGGTAAAGGGAGGATACCCCTCCCAGAGGAATCTTTCTGGCTTGCTGCATATAGGAAGAGATAAGCCAGCTATCACTTTCTGAAACCACAATTTCTCCACTGTTTTCAACTCGAAACAATCAATATATCAGTCTTGGGTATTTGGGGGTTGCATGTCCTTCACTCATCCACAGGGGTACCTAGGGACTCAGACTTTAACCAGGTCTCTAAGCACCTGCTCGTTTGTTATGGGCCAGCTGTCCTTATGGATCCTCTTACCATTTTACTTTTACAGACAGTCAAGAAAAGAAAAAAAAAAAGAGTAATATGATCATGATAAACATGGCTATTTTGGACTGTCAGGTTCCCTGACTCACTCTAGTTTTTTGAATTGTTGTTACATATTTGTAGGGTACAGAGTAATATTTCAATACATGGAATGTACAATTATCAAATCAAAATAATTAGTGTATCTATCACTTTATCGCTTCAAACATTTATGATTTTCTTATGTTGAAAATATTCAGTCAACCTAGTGGAAGGCAAATGTATGGAAGTAGATTCTCTGAAAGTGCTTTGTAGAAAAGTAAAAATTATTTTGTGTGTAAATAATGAAGCACAGTAGCTACCATATGCAGAGTATCTACTAGGCTGGACGCGTGATTCCAATTTCATTACAAGTGTGCTCATGTCATTCTCACATCAATCCTGCCTGGTGGGTTTATGACCTTTATTAATAGATGGAGGAGGCACAAAGAATGAAAGTAACAGAAGACAGTGGGTGTCTTCAAAGTTCTTGTTCTTTTCACAATGACACCCTGGCACCAAAGTTTTAACAAGGATAGGTAGGCATATTGCTGTGAGCAGTGCAGGGTTTGAAAAGACCTTGACTTTGAACTGAAAGGATGTGGAAGTGATGGAAACACACACACACATACACACACACACACACACACAACTGATTAAAAAAAATTGCTCCTTTGTAGAAAAACATTTTATACAGAGAGAGACTTTATTGGGAATTTGGAGATGATTATGGCTGGAGCCCTTAATAACAGTCTTCCAAAGCCAGGGCAAAGAGTGAAGAATGATTGGCAGATGTTCTTTATTATCAGCAAGAACAACGTAGGGAGAGACCAGAGGTAGAAGTTATCAATTGAAATGTTTGCAAGATGCTAGATAATTTCAAGGGACATCATAGTACCCCACAACAGATAAAAATTTAACAACAAATTGATTAGTTATGTAGGTGTGAGGGGTAGGAGAAGGATGAGATTCTCATGCTTAGCTGTACCATAGGTAGCAGCTTAGTGACTCAGTTCTTACTGAGGTATAAAAGCTCCCCATGACTGATGGCTGGAGATATAGATTCATGTAGTCCTGGAACTGTGGTAAGAATCCTAGCTTCTTGTTAAAAAAACAGAAATAAATTTATAAATGAATTGTACATAAAGATACATGAACAGATAAATAAATCTAAACTTTTTGGCATTTTCTATATACAGTGAGCCCTTTCTATTTACGACTCCCACATCTGTGGATTTAACCACCCGTGATCAAAAAATCCACAGATGTGGGAGGGCAAACCAGGGAACTTGAGCGTCTTTGAAGTTTGGTATCTGTGCAGGTCCTGAAACCAATCCCCTGAGGATACCAGGGGACAACTCTACATATATTTTTATGTCAGAGTAGAAAACTATTTTGCATAGTTTCATATTTTCTAGACGTTACGTTAGAAAATTTTATGTCGTCTCTGCACAAATGCAGTAATAACTACTGATCAAATTAACTCTTTTGTGGGAAGAAATTGGTGGCAGCTATAGATAGTGTGAGGATTACAGGCTTCCTTTCAGACTATAACGTTTCCATTGTCAAATAAATCTCTTCCTACCCCGTATTTAGAACACTGTATAGAGTATTACAGCCTTTCTTTCAGACTGTAATGTCTCCATTGTTAAATAAATCCCTTCTACTCCATACTTAGAACACTGTATAGAATAGTAAAAGCTGGAGCAATCTTTACAATCACCAGTCTGTAGATTCAATAGTGCAGCATACATGGCCCATCACTGACGCCTTAGCATTTCCTGTTAGCATCACAAAATAATGATCTATATCACTAGAAACATTACTGATGGTACTAAATAGCTATGATATGGAGAAGGAGGTGATGCAAGTGAAAACTTTTTATTTTTTTGAGACGGAGTCTCTCCCTGTTGCCCAGGCTGGAGTGCAATGGTGCAATCTTGGCTGACTGCAACCTCTACCTTCCAGGTTCAAGCAATTCTCCTGCCTCAGCCTTCCAAGTAGCTGGGATTACAGGCATGTGCCACTGTGCCTAGATAAATGTTTTTTTGTATCTTTAGTAGAGATGGAGTTTCACCGTGTTGGCCAGGCTGGTCTCGAACTCCTGACCTCGTGATTCGCCCACCTCGGCCTCCCAAAATGCTGGGATTACAGGCGTGAGCCACCACGCCCAGCCGTGAAAACTTTTTAAAAAAAGTTTAAAGTGCAATATAAATGCCTAAACACAGAGGCAACACATGTCTTCACAATGAGGGAGACAGATTCTACAGATTCAGAAGAGCCTTCCCATTTTAACGTTTCTTCACTTTATCTTCTCATGGGCTGGTTGTCATGGGATGACATTGGTCATGGCAGCTGCTACCAGGACTTAGAACGATCTTAGTATCTTGAGTGAAAGGGCTAAAGAAAGAAGAAAAAGCACAAAGCCAGGTTTTTAGATGCATCTATATTTAAAATAATGTCTAAATATAACACATTTGTAAATCTAATATTAGAATTCTGAAACCAAGATTTTTAAAAACACCAGAAAAGTCAGAGGTAACTGAATTTCTACTATAATGTCTACCAAGGCATTAGCCAGTCCATATTTGAGGAGCTCTAATAATCGAAAACATATTATTCAAGGTGTTCACTTCTATTTTTATGTTGGTTCCAAGCAGCAAAAGTTCTTTATTACACCGAAGTGAAGCCAAGAATGCGGTCTAAAGGAACTACACATAATGTTACATTCTTATAAATGAACAAATGTAAAAGGCTTTTCATATGTTCTTTGTTTGTTTCCATGAAACAGTGGAGGCGCTCCATTTGGGAACGTTAATGGCTGCCCATGGTTACTTCTTCCCAATCTCAGATCACGTCCTCACACTCAAGGATGATGGCACCTTTTACCGGTTTCAAGTAAGTTTAATAGGAATGTTTTTGAACAGTCAACTAGAAGCCTGCATTTTGTTTGCTAGTTAGGTTTCTTTTTAACAGAACTTTTAAAAACTATGATTTATTTTACTTTGACTTAGGCTAGTTAGAAACTGATTAATGTTCAACTAGAAACATCAGAAGCAATAAACAGAGAAAAATGAAGTATGCTTAGTCAAGATGATGTGTGATGATGGAAGTTCTATTTTATATGAAAAGCTTAAGGGAAATTCAGAAAGTGACTTAATGGCATTCGGGAAGACCAGAGAGTCTTCCTCTGTAAGTTGCATTAAATTACTAGAAAGGGGCCAGGTGCAGTGGCTCACACCTGTAATCCCAGCACTTTGGTAGGCCAAGGGGGGTGGATCACAAGATCAGGAGTTTGAGACCAGCCTGGCCAACATGGCGAAACCCCGTCTCTACTAAAAATACAAAAAAGTAGCTGGACGTGGTGGAGGGCGCCTGTAATCCCAGCTACTCAGGAGGCTGAGGCAGGAGAATCACTTCAACCCAAGAGAGGGAGGTTGCAGTAAACCAAGATCACACCATTGCACTCCAGCCCGGGAGACAGTGTGAGACTCCTTCTCAAAAAGAAAAGAAAAGATAAAGGAAGCTGAGAAGTGTAAGTGGCTTATACTCTGACCCTTGCCTGTTATCCAGACCATCTTCATCCCAAGTAAATTTTAATGGGAATGCTTGAAGCTCCAAGATAGGATTCAACTGATTATACAAACTTTCAGCATCCGAGGCTCTTCTACAAGTCTGTGAAGACTGACATGATGATATATTGTGTGTGTGCACTCAACTGCAACAGGATACCTCAGATAACTTGCAAACTGATAAGAGTCATTCTAGGTCATTTGCAAATGACAGATGCTATCATTCTTTCAGGCAATGATTGTGGACTCTAATTTCAGTCATCATAAGTGTATTTGACACGTGAGTTCACATTGATTTACCTAAAGTGTACTCTACATTTCAGTAGGCATTATGGCTCATTAATAACTGACTAGCAGATTCTAGCCTGCAAAATTAAGGCACATAAAATGCTGAATGTCAAACTCTAACCTATTTCCAACATGAAGTGTTCTCTTCATGGTCCATAGACCATGGGTTCTCTCCGTGGTCCAGCTTTCAGACTTTGGAGCCTTCTTCTCACTTGTTCTAAGTATTATTAAATGCTCTATATCTACGTAAATGACTGAATAGTGATCGGAGTGCCTAAAATTTGTTTGGGAAAACCGAGAACAAAGAGGAATTGTTTTAATCCTTTGCTTTAAAAAATCATCTCAAAGATTATTGTCCTCATAGAACAGTCTCACTGCCCCTTCCTTAGGACTCATTTCTCCCAAGGCAAATAATCATAGGACAGTTTTGCACTTAAGAGCTAGGAGGAAATAAAGCTGTCTCCTGAAACTGTGATACTGACCTAGGTATTCAAGCACGTAGTTAAATTACTTAACTCACAAAATCTTTATATTAATGGAGCTTTATTCTTTATACAGCTAAATAAACTAATGGTAGCTTAAAAGAGCATTATTAAAGTAACTTGTGGTCCCAAGGTTAAACTTTTAATAACTAGGAATTATTGGTGATCAAATAAATTCTTCATATGTGACTAATGCTTTCCAATTTTTTAAAGAAATCTCTATTCCCAGAAAAAAAAGTAGAAGGCAGACAAGGTTTACATGTCTTATTCATGCTCATGGGTCTGAAATGCCACATGAGGCTGGGCACAGTGGCTTATGCCTGTAATCCCAGCACTTTGGGAGGTTAAGGTGGGCTGATCGCTTGAAGTTAGGAGTTCAAGACCAGCCTGGCCAACATGGTGAAACCCCATTTCTACTAAAAAATAATTAAACACACACACACACACACACACACAAAATTATCTGGACCTGGTGGTATGTACCTATAATCTCAGCTACTCAGAAGGCTGAAGCAAGAGAATAGCTTGAACCTGGGAGGTGGAGATTGCAGTCAGCTGAAATTTAGGTGACAGAGCAGGACTCTGTCTCAGGAAAGAAAAAAAAAATGCCACATGAAGGAAGGGATCACCATACACACAGGAGAAAAGGAGAGAATTTTTAAAAGGGTTTAGGACAATGCAAGGGAATGAGTACAAATGACTCATGAACTTACATAACTACTAGGGATAGACAGAGAGCTGTCAAGTTCAGTGTGCTGAGATAGGCAGATATAAAATAAACATACATATGTACATTTTTTGTGCTTTTGAGGACAATGTATATGTCTGACTGGTCTGACTAGAATAGGTATTTTAAGGTTAGATAAATAGTTATGCCTGCACACGTACCTATACATACACATAAGTCATCCCCAAAATATAGAAACAACCCAAAGGGAATTGTGCACTCCATAAGAAGCATCTCAAAAAGTAACACCCTACGTGAAAGCAAAGTTTTAATTACTTTGTCCCCCTAGGGCTCCCCTAGAATCCGGGTTCAATTTTATTTTTAAGAAATCAAATTCTCAAAGCTTCATCTCCCACAGAGTCAAGTGAGATTGGGGTGATGAGGGTGACCCGTATAAAGTCTTGCTATTCTCTTTTTTCTAGTGGTTCAGTGTTTTTTCTTTCTTCAAAATTCCTATGATGATTTTGTTCTCATGTTCACAAAACTGCTATTAGTAGCCTTCTTTATTTTACTACTATAATTCCCAAGAAAGAATGAAGGGTAAGTCAAAATCCCTGGGTGATGGTGGTGGGGGGCATCTTAGTTTGGAAAGACTTTTCTGTAGAGATTCAAACAGTTCTTCCCATTTACGCATATGCTCTCCTTTAGAGTCTCTCTTCTAGAGGGAAACATTATCAGGTACTCAAGAGATTACTCCACACATGCTCATTGCACATGGCTAGTTAATAGCAGATAGAATTAAGCCCACAGTACTGATATTTGCCATCACTGTTACAGTGTGTCCTGCAGTTCTCATCCTTCCAGGGAATAGGGGTTGATGAGGAGACAGGCGATCATCAGATTTCCTCATGGTCAGGAGCCAAGCGTGTTCAGCTAGCAGGACTAGAAAAGTCGTTTTAGAAAGTATAAATGTTAATGATAATAATAAAGTTTTTCTTGATCAATCATTTTCTTTGTAGTTTAGTCAGTCGGTTTCTAGAATTCTACAGAATCCAAATTCTGCCTATTATAGATTGTATCCCTCAATTAAGACACTAGTAGTTTAAAAAAGGATCTCTGATTTGTACAGTTTAAAACTTTAGAACAATAAGGGTCTTTGTAAGGAAATGTTTTTATTTTTATTTATTTTTTGTGGGTTTTTTAATTTTAATTAAAAAATTAATTTTTAATTAAACTTTAAATTTTAATTTTTTTAATTTTTAAATTTTAATTTTTTTGAGTATATCATAGTCATATATATTTATGGAATACATGAGGTGTTCTGATACAAGCATGCAATCTGAAGTCATCACATCATGGAGAATAAGGTATCCGTTCCCTCAAGCATTTACCCTTTGTGCTATCACAATCCAGTTACACTCTTATTTATTTTTAAATGTATAATTAAGTTACTGTTGACCCTTGTCATCCTGTTGTATTACCAAATTGTAGAAATTAATTACAAGAGGAATTTGGGAAATGTCTTTAAAAGTGAGAGTAAAAAGTTATTTTAATCTCATTGGACAATGCTGAGAGCTGCGTTAGATGACTAATGGAGCCAGGTAAATGATTGTCAGATCTCAGAGACAGAGTTTGTTGGTTGGTTGAGCTTTTTGGAGCAACCAAAAGCAGTGTTGAGATACATGATTTATAGAAAATGATTTGTTATATTTAAATACATTTCATCCTGAGTCTTGCTGAACATAATTCTCTTTCAGTCCTCTCTGCGGATGAATACTTTTTGTTTGAATAATACAATCAGACCTTTTTACCTTTATGTCAGTTAGTATAAAATTACACCAAATAAATGACATTTTAAATACCTGCTTGCTGGTGCTACACATATTTAGAAGCTGAGCAATTGGTCAGCAAAGTAAATATAAAGAGTTTACAATGTGTCTCTTGGTACATATTCTGTGTTATAAAACACATAGCAAACGAACATAGAGAATTGTGGAAGGTAAATGCAGTTCACAAGCCAGAAACTCCACTAATTTTTTCTTTGTCTAACCTGGTTCCACTTCTTTTCATTCCACAGACACCCTATTTTTGGCCATCAAATTGTTGGGAGCCGGAAAACACAGATTATGGTCAGTGCCATCTCTCCTCATTTTATTATTGACAGCCTCTGTGTCCAGATGGTGTGTACTTGCATTTTATTGCTTTTTTCATTGAGAAAAAGAAAGCAGAATTCTTCAGGATGGGACCAGTATTTCTCACATTGAATTTATAAGTGGCTTTGTTTGAAAAGTCACTAAATCTCATGACAGCTTTTTCTGTGGTATGGTGCCCTCTACAACTATTAAAGAAAACCATCTGAATAGGTTAAAGAGCTATAAAGAAGCTTAAAGGGGTTATTATTATTTTTTCATAGCAACCTGGCCTACTAGAAAGAACAAAAAAGCCCAGAGTTCTAGTTCGGTTCTCCCACTTAGCTGTGTGATTTTTGTTAAGTCCCTTGACTTCCCAAGGGTCCACTTTTCTCACTGTTCTATGAAGCATCCTGTGATTTTTGTAAGTGGAGGGTTATGTTAAACATGAAGAAGCCAATCACGAGCGAAAATAAAAATAAAAAAGCTAAAAGAAGAAATTCAGTCCTAATAAATCAAGTTCAGTGAACTCAGAAGAAACTTGGTTCAACAACCATTATTTCAGTCAAGCTTTTCAAGGAGAAAAAAAAGCCCCTATTAAGTGCTCATCTTAGATCTTCCTGAATGCTACAGTTTTCAAAGACAAGACTGCATGCTTTTTAAATGTCATTTCTACAAGTGTTTATTGAGCATTTCTCTTCCTATGCCAGGTGCAATTGAAGATGGTAGGTTCGCAAAGGTGACTGAGTTTATTGACACTATTGGGTAGCTCATAGACTAGATGGGAAAGTAGAATTATACAGAAGGAGTTACCAGAGAGTGTTAAGTGAATAGGAGAGTGGCATACGCAAAATTACATGAATGTTTAAAAGAATGAGAAGTTGACTTTCTCTGGGGGCTTCCAGAATGATTTTGCAAAAGAATTGGTAGCGATTGAGCTAGATTTTAAGAGGAATGATTTTTCAGCTGAGAAGGCAGGACAAGTGTTTGGGGCAGAGGAGCTGGCATGATACACAAAAGCAGTGAGAAGCTTTACAGCAGCTTGGCTTTCTTTGATATCGCTCCTGGAGAGACATCTTTGTAAGAAGAAAACATAAGAAAATTCATAGAAAATCAATAAAGCTGTCTCTCATGTGTGTCATTTCAGAAACCTGAATTTAGTAGATCATCCAAGAATGGCCAGTCAAAAGAGTCAAAACTACTAACATAACTCATGAAAAAATAATCTAAAAATCAATACTGAAAAACTCATATGGAGACAAAAGTATTTCTTTCCGGTAGTGAAAATGCCGGTTTCTTCATCCAGGGCACACATTCCTCAAAACCGAGGTCCTTGGAGAAAGAAATTATTTTATAAAAACAACTACTGATTTGTAGAGTTGGAGAATGTTCTGGAGCATTTTATTCAACCTAGGATAATGCCTGGAGACCATCTCACTAAAGAATATACTCACTCTATTCTAGAATTCTTTGGACTGTCTCACTAAAGAATTCTAGGGTAGGAACACTCGAACAGCTAAGGGGGAGCTCGTAGAGAAAAACCCAGGCATTGGAGTTAGACAGACCTGACCACAAACACTGTCATAACCACATACCAACTGTGTGACTTTAGGCAAGGCATGCAACATTTCTGAGCCTCAGTTTGCTCATTCTTCAAACAGAAATAATGATACTCACTTTCTAAAGTTGTTAAAATAATTCAAATTAATATACCTAAGGAAACTAGTATTGGTCCTCTCACGTACTCAGTACACTGAAATTAGTGTTTTGTGCTCATCATTATTATTGCCTGGCAGATACACTGCCTCTTTTCTCTGTTGAAAAGCAAATTCCCAGCCAAGCATGGTGGCTCACGCCTGTAATCCCAGCGCACTTTGAGAGGCTGAGGTGGGCGGATTACCTCAGGTCAGGAGTTTGAGACAAGCCTGGCCAACATGGCAAAACCCCGTCTCTACTAAAAATACAAAAATTAGCTGGGCATGGTAGCACACACCTGTAATCTCAGCTTACCCAGGAGGCTGAGGCAGGAGAATGCTTTGAACCTGGGAGGTGGAGGTTGCAGTGAGCCAAGATCATACCACCGCACTCCAGCCTGGGGGACAGAGCGAGACTCCATCTAAAAAAGAAAATTAAAAAAAGAAAAGCAAATTCCCATTCTCAGTGTTTTCTGCCCATCTATTGTGTCTTTCATAAATATGTTAGAGTCCTCACATTTAAAGCTCATGTTTTATCATTTTATATAGATTGATGTTTCAATGGTGAGCCTGAGGAAATGTCATGACCTACACAGCAAATCATTTACAGAACATCTCTTAAAATAGACCATCCCAAAATGCTGAATGTTGTAAGTTTTCCATTGTTCCCTGAAAGGGCCACATACGCAGTGTCCACCAAACACAGAAGGAGCCAAGAAACCAAAGAACAGAGCAGAAAAATCCAGTTTGTTGGCAAAGGCTGATTTATGGGGGAACTTACAGACACAAGCGTGGTCTTGAGTGACCAAAAGAAAGGTACGCCTTCACCCTACAACCTTCCAGACTCAGGGTTTATAGATCCTGGGGAAAATATATTTGCTCTGGAAGGAATGAGTGAGTGGCTGAGAGAATGCTATGGGTGTCACAGCTACGGGTGATGTATGCAACAATATCAAGGGTTGTTTTGGAGGAAAGGTGAAACTCAGAGTAAATAGGTATTTCTACATAGAGAGTAAATCATCAGCTAGACATCTTGGCATTCCTGGACTCAGTGTTAGTCAGGAGTCAACATCGCGGATTAGCATCTAAGATGGAATCACTCTTCTTCTCACACACGTTACCACCCACTGGTGTCCATTTCCAAGGAGATCATCCCTTACACTTTCTCCGCACACCTGGAATACTTGCTACTTACGTAACTAACTTACTCTTTAATTATTATGTTTAGTTTCTTTTCTTCTGAAGAAACATATTGATTATGCTTAGCTTGCTCGAATTGTATACAAGTAAGGAATAAAATAATTATTTCATTAAGAGGATGTGGGAGGAAAATGGGAGGAAGAGAACAACAATAATCTCAGACACTGTACACCTCCTACAGGCAACAATGCTTAATTTTCTATAATTTTTCTTTTTAGCTGCAAATAAATTGTAGCAGCAATATGAATTATCCAATTTTGAATTTCCTGCTGCCATTTGTTTAAAGAATACTTTTATAAAACTCACCCCTGGCTTTTAAAGAGGATCTTGATCATGTTATATACTTGGGCTGTGAGGCCCAAAGCACAGTAACTACCCAGGCTGTCTTTCTAAGACAACTTTGGGGCAGAGAGACTTTATTGCATAAAGCAGGTTAAAGAAGAGTTTATTTCACTTTATTAGCCTCCTGACCTGTTTCCATCACCAGTTTGAACTAACCAAGCAGGTTCTGCTAAACATAAGCCTCTATAGGTCAGTTGATATGAAAAACTGCTTTTTCATAGTTAACTTGGTTTTATAGAAAAACGGAATGTTGGCCAGGTGTGGGGGCTCATGCCTGTAATCCCAGCACTTTGGGAGGCTGAGTGGCAGATCCTGAGGTCAGGAGTTTGAGAATAGCCTGGCCAACATGGCGAAACCCTGCCTCTACTAAAAATACAAAAAATTAATTGGGCATGGTGATGAGTGCCTGTAATCCCAGCTCCTCGGGAAGCTGAGGCAGGAGAATCACTTGAACCCAGGAGGCAGAGGTTGCAGTGAGCAGAAATTGCACCACTGCACTCCAGCCCAGGAGACAGTGTGAGATTCTGTTTCAAAAAAAAAAGAAAAATGGAATGTTTTGATTCTGTTCAATAACTAAGACAAGCCAATGTGGACTAAAAGGTGTATACCTTTATAAACTCCATTCTTTGAAAATCAAGTTGGATAAGATTTCTGATATTTTATGTGCAAGTAAAAGCATTCTAATTTAAGCCGGTTAAAGTGGAGTCAGAAATGGGCTTCCCCAGATGTATCTGCATCATCAAGAAAGATCTGGCACAAAGGACTTGCAGTGAGGGCTGGAGGAAAAGGCACAGGAAAGCTTAGGAGAGCTTTGGTAAGAAGTAGAGACAGTGTCCGTTGTTGCAAACTGAAACAGAAGCTGAGGCAGAGTTTTTACGGACGTATACATTGCACACAAATGATCCTAGAAATGACCATTTTAGTACATATTAAGAAGCCATTTTAGTACACATTACAAAAACAGAAACCACTGAAACAGAATTGAGAGCCCAAAAATAAAGCTGCACATCTATAACCATATGATCTTTGGCAGAGTCAACAAAAATAAGCAATGGAGAAAGGGTTCCTTATTCAGTTTTTGTTCTGGGATAACTGGCTAACCACATGCAGAAGAATGAAGCTGGAACCCTACCTTATACCATATACAAAAAATGAACTCAAGATGGATTAAAGTTTAATATAAAACCTCAAAATAAAAAAAATCCTAGAAGAAAACCTGAGATATACCATACTGGACAATGGCCTTGGCCAATAATTCATCAGTGGGTCCTCAAAAGCAATTGCAACAGAAACCAAAATTGACAAGTGGGACCAAACTAAATTAAACTAATTAATTAAACTAAAGAGCTTCTGCACAGCAAAAGAAACTGTCAACAGAATTAACACACAACCTAGAGGATGGGAGAAAATATTTGCAAACTATCCATCTGACAAAGGTCCAATATAAAAAATCTATAAGGTACTTAAACAATGCAAAAAGCAAGAAACAATCCCATTACAATGTGGGCTAAGGACATGAACAGACACTTCTCAAAAGAAGACATACAAGCAGCCAGCAAACATATGAGAAAATGCTCCACATTACTGAATTGGAGAACTGTAAATCAAAACCACAATGAGATACCATCTCACACCAGTCAAAATGGCTGTTACTAAAAAATCAATAAATAACAAACGCTGGCAAGGCTATGGAGAAAACAGGATGTTTATCCTCTGTTGGTGCGAATGTAAATTAGTTTAGTGATTGTGGAAAGTTGTCTGGAGATTTCTCAAATAACCAAAAATAGAACTACCATTTATCCCAGCAGTCCCATTACTGGGTATATATTCAAAGGAAAATAAATTATTCTACCAAAAAGAAATCTACACTTGTATGTTTCTCACAGCGCTATTCACAACAGCAAAGACGTGAAATCAACCTAGCTGCTCATCAATGGTGTATTGGATAAAGAAAATGTAATACATATATACTATGGAATACTACACAACCATGAAAAAGAATGAAATTATGTCCTTTGCAGCAACATGAATATAGCTGGAGGCCATTATTGTAAGCAAATTAACACAGAAAAAGAAAACCAAATACCACATGTTCTCACTTATAACAGGGAGCTAAACATTGGGTAGACATGGACATAAAGATAAGAACAATAGACAAGGGGGACTACTTGAGGGGAATGACAGAGGGGTGCAGAGGCTGAAAAAGTACCTATTGGAGACTATGCTCACTACCTGGGCGTTGGGATCAATTATACCCCAAACCTCAGCATCATGCAATATACGCATGTAACAAACCTTCACATGTACCCACTAAATCTAAAACAAAAGTTGAAGTGACTTTTTTAAAAAATGAGTACAAAGGGAACAATGTCTTTAGGCTGTCTCCTTTCAAGGGTTGAATCTCTAATGTCCAGATAGGATTTTAACTCCAAGAAATTGAAATGTCCAATAAAGACAGGAGCTGCCCCTGTGTTTGTATGACTCATCTTACTCATCATACCCAAATCCTAGTCCATTTGATATTTTGTCCATTTGAACGTTTTGCATTTTTATTTTTTCCAAATACTGCACTAAAATATTTATTTTGATTAATTTTTATTTTTTCAAATATTGCATTAGTTATTTTGATTACTGAATTTTTTGACACCCCTCATAGATTTTGCACCTGAGGTGACTGCGTCTCTCACCCCATCCTAGTGGTAATACAATTAACATTACATTTGGTTCTTGGGCCATCTTAAAAGACCTTAATGACAATATAGATTTTGTCAAGATCATGGCAACCACGTTAAGTGAACAGAATTTTAAGGACAAGGAATATTTAGCCAGAAAAAAAATATGTATATTTAGTATGGAAGCGAGAGATGTGTGTGGAGAGATACAGATTTTTCTGGTGTGTATGGCAAAACCAACATAGGACAGTTGCAGAAAGAGTAATTAGTTCCCAACATAAGAACCTAAGAACCTTCCAATTGGAACAATTAAAATTGTTCAAAACATCACATTATCTTGTAGGGTGATGATTTATGCCTCAGTAAATATTCAACCGAGGGCCCCTCTTTTCTCTAGTATGTTGTGAAGGTTTTCAGACCCAGAGAGAGAGATGGTGCTTAGTGCCCCTAAACAACCATACAAGATGAAGTTCCACTTGCCAAAACCATACTAAAGGAATAACAAAAGGATATTGAGAATTAATAAATCCTTCATATATGATAATAAGGGACCAGCAGAAAGAAAGTATTCTAGTTGTCCAACCACAGCAATTGTAGGCTGACATAAATTAATTACAGCAGCTTTGGGATAAACAGTAATTTTTCCTCCGGGGACAGATTTTAAGTTGATCAGTTACTATTGGCAGAAAGCTTGCCATATCCAAAGTTTTGTTTTGGGGTAGAAATGACAAGGAATTTATAATCAACGAAAGAGATCAAATGCACAGTGAACTAACTTAAAGGAATTTTGAAATAAACACATAAAACAAAACCAAATTAATAGCCTATATGACTTTAGAACTGTGCCTTGAACCTTGAACAGCTGATAAAATAACAGTGCCGTAAATATCTGCATACTGCAATCATAATTCTGTTATGTATAATATTAGAAAACTGAGAATTTAAGATTTTTGGGAAAACAAAAGAACTTCATTTTTCTAAAAGTAGACATTATTTATTTCTTTATCTAAAACATTGCAGTGTTTTCAAATATATCCATTCCATTAACACAAATTGTGTGGTTTTATTTTTCATCTGGATTCTCTTTGGCATTTAATTGACACCGTTGCTTGTTTTACCAGAGCTTTCAGAGGGCCTCTGCAGTTCTGTTTTATTGTCCTCTGAAGAACTTTCCAAGCCTTTGTCATTCACTTTTAATGAGTCCATCCCAGCTATGTCTGTTTTTGAAGCCAGGTGTTAGTGACTCCTAAAATCATGTTCTAGGGAGCAGAGTTTTAAAAATTAATAGACTTCATCTTTTTAGAGAAGCTCAAGGTTTACAGAAAATTAAACAAAATGTAAAGAGAGTTCCAATAAAATACCTCAGTGCCACCTATACTTTCTCCTATAATTAAAAACTTACCATAATATGGTACGTTAGTTACAATTAATGAGCCAATATTAATACATAATTGTTAACAAAAATCCATAGTTTGTATTAGGGTTAATTTTTTGTGTTATGCATTCTGTGGGTTTTCAGAAATGTATAATACCATCTATCCGATGTTTAGTTTCACTGCCCTAAAAATTCTCTGTGTTCTGCCTAGTTCTTCATACCCTTACCCTAACCCCTGGCAACCACTTATCTTTTTACTGTCTCCATAGTTTTACCTTTTACAGAATGTCGTAGAGTTGGAATTATACAGTATAGAGCCTTTTCTTCTTTCACTTAAGAACACACTTTACACAAAGATGTGTTAAGGTTTCTCCATGTCTTTGCATGGAAGGATATTTCATGGCTTTTTATCACTGAATATTCCATTGTATGAATATGCTATAGTTTATCCAGTCACCCATTGAAATACATCTTGGTCGATTCCACATATGGCAATTATGAAGGAAGCTGCTATAACCTTCATGTACAGATTTTTTTTGAAGACATAAGTTTCCAATTCATTTGAGTAAATACCCAGGAGAGTGGATCATATGGTAAGAGTATATTTAGCATTGTAAGAAACTTCCAGTCTTCCAAAGTGGCTATACTATTTTGCATTTTTACCAGCAATGAATGCAAGTTCCTGTTGCTCCATGTTGTCGCCAGCGTTTAGGTTTTCAGTGTTTTGGATTTTAGCCATTTAATAGATACGGTGTCTCGTTGTTATTTAAATTTACAATTCTCAGATAACATATGATATTGAACACATTTTCATATGCATATTTGCCAGGTGCATATCTTCTTTGTTGAGATTTCTGTTCAGATATTATAATTTGCCCATTTTTAATTGGGTTGTGGCTTTCTTGTTGAATTCTAAGAGTTCCTTATATATTGCGAATACCAGTGCTTTATCAGCTATGTTTTGCAAAGATATTCCCCCAGTCTGTAGTTTGTCTTTCATTATCTTAATGGTGTATTTAAAAGAATCACAGTTTTAAATTTTAATAAAATCCAACTTACAGTTTTTTTCTCATAGATTATGCTTTTGATGTTGTGTCTAAAAAGTCATTGCCAAACTCAAAGCCACGTAGATTTTCTCCTGTATTATATTCTAAATCTAAAGGTTTTGTAGTTTTACATTTTATTTTTAGGTCTATCATCTATTTTAAGTTAATTTTTGTGAAATTTGTAAAAATCTGGATTCTTTATTCATTATTTTGCATGTAGAGGTCTAATTGTTCCAGCACCATTTTTTGAAAATAGGATCTTCTCCCATTCAATTACCTTTTCTGCCTTATCTGAGTCTTCCTGAAATCCGGATTCTGTTTCCTTGATTTATTTATTTTTGTTCTTTTGCCAATACCACGCTGCTTTGAGTACTTTAGATTTATAGCAAGTTTTGAAGTTTGGTAGTGTCAGCTCTTGGTCTTTGTATTTCTTCAGTGTTGTGTTATCTATTTGGGGTCTTTTGCTTTCCACTTAAATTTGGGAATCAGCTTGCCAATATCCTCAAAGTATGCTGGGATTTATATTGAGATTGCATTGAATTCACAAGTCAAGTTGGAAAGAACTCACATCTTAACAATATTGAGTCTTCCTGTCCACCTATTTGGTATATCTTTCCATTGATTTTGATCTTTGATTTCTTTTAAAAGAATATTTTTGCTCTTATTAATATATATCTTCTACATGCTTTGTTAGACGTATGCTAAGTTTTGCTGCTAATATAAATAGTATTGTGTTTTGAAATTCATATTTCAATTTTTCATTGCTGGTGCTTAAGAAAACCACTGACTTTTTTTGTATCTTGCAACTTTGCTATGATCACTTACTTCTAGGAGTTTTTATTGTTGTTTCTTTGGGATCTTCTACATAGACAAACATGTCTTCCTGAACAAAGATTTATTTCATCCTTTTCAAATTGTATACCTTTTATTTCTTTTCCTTGTCTTATTCCATTACCTAAGACTCTAGTACAATACCAAATAGGAATAGTGAGAGGGGACATTTTTGCGTTTTTCCTGATTTTAGTGGGAAAGCATCTAGTTTCTTTTTTTTTTTTCAAGATAATTAAATCATTTATTGATTATACATGATAATGAATGATACACAAACTTCATTCCCATCTATAATTTTATCTGGTACCATTATTCAATTTAGATATAGTGCATAGGATATGCCAACAATAATTTCTATAACCAATAATTCCATGATTTTGCTTGGGTAATCCCTTTTAATGATGAACTTCAGGTCACAACAGTAGTTATCAGTTCAACTACACCAAGGTTTCTGAAGACAATGGCTTCTCCACCCAAGCAGGTTGTATATAAATTCCAAATAGAACCTGGCATCACCCTGAAGCAATTCGAACTTCACACTGTTGGGGAAATTTACCAAGATGGCTTCAGAGTAGACTAACTTTACACAGCACATTGAAAAAAAAAAGACGTTTATTCAGCATCATGATCAAACGATTACATTTAGCAATCAACAGCATGCATGCATGCAAAAAAAAAAAATCTACATTAAAACCCTTTGTTGGAATGCTTTACACTTTCCACAGAACAGAAACTAAAATAACCTGTTATACAATTAGTCACAAATACAGTCCCCGAGTTTTTTGCCCATACACATGAGTATTTGTCTAAATCATGTCTTCTTTGGAGCAGCTAGGCCCTGCCACCACTGTGCTTGGCTGAGTTCACAAATCTGTTGTGACCTGTAGCTTCCCTGTCACTTCTCTGGCTCTCCTC
>CAUYLG010016909.1:0-21410 GCA_963573385.1 Cacajao melanocephalus
CTAAAATTAACTCCAGATGGATTAAAGACTTAAACATAAGACCTAACACCATAAAAACCCTAGAAGAAAACCTAGGCAAAACCATTCAGGACATAGGCGTAGGCAAGGACTTCATGACCAAAACACCAAAAGCATTGGCAACAAAAGCCGAAACAGACAAATGGGACCTAATCAAACTCCACAGCTTCTGCACAGCAAAAGGAACAGTCATTAGAGTGAATTGGCAACCAATAGAATGGGAAAAAGCTTTTGCAATCTACCCATCTGACAAAGGGCTAATATCCAGAATCTACAAAGAACTAAAACAGATTTACAAGAAAAAACAAAGCCCATTCAAAAGTGGGCGAAGGATATGAACAGACACTTTACAAAAGAAGACATACATGAGGCCAACAAACATATGAAAAAATATCACTGGTCATTAAGAGAAATGCAAATCAAAACCACGTTGAGATACCATCTCACACCAGTTAGAATGGCGGCGATCATTAAAAAATCTGGAGACAACAGATGCTGGAGAGGATATGGAGAAATAGGAACACTTTTGCACTGTTGGTGGGAGTGTAAATTAGTTCAACCATTGTGGAAGACAGTGGTGATTCCTCAAGGACCTAGAAATAGAACTTCCATTTGACCCAGCAATCCCATTACTGGGTATATATCCAAAGGATTATAAATCATTCTACTATAAGGACACATGCACACTAATGTTCATTGCAGCACTGTTTACAAAGACCTGGAACCAACCCAAATGCTCATCAATGATAGACTGGACAGAGAAAATGTGACACATAGACACCATGGAATACTATGCAGCCATAAAAAACGATGAGTTCGTGTCCTTTGTAGGGACATGGATGAACCTGGAAACCATCATTCTCAGCAAACTGACTCAAGAACAGAAAACCAAACACTGCATGTTCTCACTCACAGGCCGGTGTTGAACAATGAGAACACATGGACACAGGGAGGGGAGCATCACACACTGCGGTCTGTGGTGGGGAACTAGAGGAGGGACAGCGGGGTTGGGGAGTTGGGAAGGGATAACATGGAGAGAAATGCCAGATATAGGTGATGGGGAGCAAGGCAGCAAACCACGCTGCCATGTATGTACCTATGCAACAATCTTGCATGTTTTTCACATGTACCCCAGAACTTAAAGTACAATAAAATATATTTTAAAAAATAATAATAATAAAAATGAAAAAAAAAGCTTATCAAATTTTCCACATTGCACCCAAAATATCTTTTATGGCTGGTTGTTTCAAAGCAAGATCCAATCAAGTTTAATGCATTGCATTTGGCTGTTATCTCTCTTTAGTTCTTTTATCTCAGAACGTTCTCCATTTTTAAAAATGATATTGACTGTTACTGTGTTTTTGAAGACACCAGGCCAATTGACCTATGCAGATCACACAATCTAGATTTGCCTGATTGTTGCTTTGTGGTGTCCTTTAACTTGTTACTTTATCCCTTGTGTTTTATGCAAACAGTAAGTTGGGTCTAAAGACTTGATTACATTCAGGTTAAACATTTTTGGCAGGAATAACTTACAAGTATTGCCACATACTTTCTATTCATCCCCTCAGCAGGTATCAAATGGCAGATTGTCCCTAATTGGTGATAGTGCATTTGATCAATTGGTTAAGGTAGTGGCCATCACAAATTTTCACTTTGAAGATACATTTTCCTCTTGGCAATTATCAAGTTGTTTGTGGGGTGATATTCTGCACCTTGCAAATATTCTATCCCTCTTTATAGCTTATATTTTGGAACGCTGACCTATGGAACACCAGGTGGAGTTGTCCAATAGGCAACTGGTAGAACTTAGGGAGTTGAGTTTCAGTGCTAGGACTTGAAGTCACTGGTATCTGGATAATGGTTAAAGCCAGTGAAGAGGATGGGATCATCTAGAAAGAGTATACTGAGAAGAGAAGAGGACTGGGGATGGGCAGAGGAAGCAAAGTCAGCAGAGGAGACCTGGGGGGAAATAATCCTGAACAAGAATAGGAATGTGCAAGGCTGGGACATGAAAGTTTCAAGTAGGGATAGGAAGAGGAAACAATATTCAGCCCTGCATGGAGCCTTATAAGATGAAGCCCAGAAGGGGGTCATGGAGATAGGAAACCACCAGAAGATTCTTAGTAGAATGGTGAGGACAGAATCTGCTTGGCGATGAAGGCAGGCTGACCGTAGGGGCAAAGAGAAGAAGAAGATCTCTTCAGAAATAAGATAATGTGGTTATGGAACAGATTTTATTTTGCTTGGTTGTTCCTTTGAGGGATGCAGTCTACTTGATCCTATTTGATCAAGCTGACAAATGGAAAGGAACCAGTGGAGAGGGAGAGGACTAAGACTGTAAGGGAATGATTTATCGATCACGGTGTTGGAGGAGAGGGCAAGGGAACATGATTAAGGACACAGGGTTTTCACCTTTGGAAAGGATTGTCCCTTTCATGATAAAGCAACCTCAGTATGAGTGAGGTTTGACAAGGATGATTGCATTGGAGGAAAGTTGGAGGAATTCCCACCTGATATCTCCATTTCTTCGGGGAGGTAGGAGATGATCTCATGTAAGCAGGTGTGGGGAATCAGGGTCTTGAATCCCGAACCTTGAAGAGAATAGAGAGTTTTGAACAGCTGTTGAGAAGCCAACATATGCCCATATGATAGCAAGGAAGAGGAATATGAAGAGCCCACCAAAACATGAATGAAGTGTCTGTTCCTTACACATCTGTAGCTCATTAAGTGGATCATAGCTTCCTAAAGTGTCCTCATTTGTTTTCCATTTGCCTCTGCTCTAGGTTTAAAAAATGGTGTCAGTCAGTGCCTGGCTCTTTGCATTCCTACCCTGTCTGACAACCAACCATTCCTTAGATGGGATGCTCTCCTTTCCCTCATCGAAGCCCAGTGAGATGCTTGAGAAGTCAGACTCACAGAGACCCTGTGTGGCATGTGAGAACCCACAGAAAATGTTCCTCCTGCACATTATTTATGACTTTCCTGCATCTATATAATATCCAGCTTCCTGAAAGTAATTTGTTTTGGATTGTGTAGTGCTGGGCAGCACATCAAAGGTATGCTAAGCAGTGGTAATAAAACATTGAGGTTTATAGTCACTGAGGTATTAAATATCACTCATAAATTACAGGGTGAGTATTTTAAATGAGCTATGGCTCAGAGAACAGTAGGCGCCCCATCTCTACACATATTAATTGCTACTGCCTGGCTTATTAATTATCAATAGTTTCAAAGGCTTTGTTGCTGTCATTTTCTTAAGGAACCATTCTATGCCCTTTCTATGGTTCTGTGAGTATGCATGTGAATGATGTGTTGTGTGCATAAGCTGGCATTAGGCATAATAAAAATGTGAGGATACTTTAGAATATTGTAGTGTCTGATAGCCTTTCATTTAAAAATCAAATATCCTCCCCTTCCCCCTGCACTTCCCCCTGCCCCCCGTTTTAACCACTGGCACTCTGGTTGCTTTTTCCTAACGAGGTACCCTGCTTATTGCTTTGGACTCCAAGTGGCAAAGTCAGGAGGAGAGTACAGATCTGTTTAACTTCAGCTCTGATCAACTTTTGGTTGTAAGGCTCTATCCCATTGATTCCCACCTTTTTCTGCCAAATTGCCCTGTTGACATTTGATTAAATTTTATAAGCTCTTTTTCAGCTTGCAAACTCCAATGTCCTTTTTTTCTATATCTGCCTTTAGCATTGTTTTTTCATCATCCTATCTGAGTTCATACTTTCTCTCCTCTACAAACCTCTGCATATTTCTTCTCAGGTGAGTTCCTTCAGATTCTTGGGTTTAATTATCTGATGTAGAAATTACTGAGGAGTCCCAGAGGACACCCAAGCACCATATTTGGAAAGGGATTGGTATTTTAGCAAAGTTGAATGGCTCACAATGTATGCCTTGGAAACTTCACTTAAAACAGACATCCCAGACACACAAAGTCAAGCCAAAGCTATGGAGCCTTGAGGCATTTTCCTCAGCTTTGTGTATTGGGGGACCAGAGTTATAACAGGCAGTTGAGAGGTTTAAGAAGTAAGTGGCTGAATGTATAAATCAGATGAGACTCTTGTCATCAGATGGCCTTGACCTTGCTGGTCAACACACTCCACACATTTTTTTGCCATAGCTGCCTCTGTGGGGCTAACTTTGTTTGGCAAAGCCATTCTATGTATTTTTAGTTTGATTTCAATCAGATAAGTATAGGAATCTCAAAAAGGAAAGGTGGGTGGATTTGGACAATTTCTTAGCACTACAGGTTAGACCTAGTCTGTGCAATATAGCTATACATGTGGCTAGTGGAACTTAAAATGTGTCAAGTAAGACTGAGAAACTGAATTTGTAATTTTATTCAATTTTAATTAACTTAGAAGTTTAAATTTATAATTTAAATTTACAAACTGATACCTCATTTAGTTATTAGGAAACTTCTAAGTATGTTTGAAAAAAGTTGAGTGTGTAAATCTGCATTTGCAACTGTAAATTTTATGAAATCTAAATCCAGATCAAGTAATTCTAGTAAAAATTTAACACCCAAATAGAGATGCACTCTACATGTAAGATGCACATCAAATTTTAAAGATTTAGTACAAAAAAGGTTTTAAATAGCTTACTTTTGATGGATTACATATTTAATATTTTTAATATATTTAGTTAATATCTATTATTTCCATTAATTTCACCTGTTCATTAAAAATGTGGTCACTAGAAACATTTACATTGCATATGTGGCTCCTATTATGTTTCTATTGGACAGCTCTGTGTTACTACAGAACAAATTCTTCTTGGAGCAATGTGGGGACTCTGGGGTCCATTTCCACTGAATTCTATGTAAATTTCTATTGTAGCAATGATCTGGCACCAGTGGGGCAAAAGTTTTAAGGAAGTGCTGAAATACTAACTCAAGAGAAACTACCAAGACTGGAAATTCAGCCTCTACGTGCAGATTAAGAGTCTGAATTTTTCTCTAATAACCACCTATTGCCTTCCTTTGGATATTTTTAAACTTCATTTAGGCAACATTTTTACTGTTTGCCTCCACAGCATTTTTTTTTAATCCTGAACATTATGTTTTCTTGAGAGTTATCCATAATGATTTAGAGTGATATTTGTAGCAGTGAATTTCACTGCTGTATCATGTGTAGTATTCCATTACATGAACACATCATCATTTATTCACTGGCCTCCTTTTGATAAACATTTAGATTGTGTCCATCACTTAGATCGTTTCTCGCCATTACAGACAAGTGATGCTAAGAACATCCATATGCACATGTGCAAGAGTTTCTCTAGGGTGTAAGTCCAGAAGTGAAATGTTGACCTTTAGTGGATGCCTATCTTCAACTTTACTAGACAGCATTGGATTCTCTCCAGAAGTTGTATCAATGTGTATTCTGAGAGTGTCACTTTACTTTTCTCTCTACATGTGGTATTCTCTAAATAAAAATCTTTAACAACCTAAAGTGTGAAACGGTGTCTCTTTGCTGTTTAATTTGCATTACTTTAGGCATCTTTTTTATATTTATTTGTCATTTAGGTTTATTTCGTGACATTCCTGTTCATAACTATTGCCCATTTTTCTATTGGGGAGCTGGCTTTTTCTTATGAAGAACTCTTTTACCAGTCATCTGGAAACAGATGTGTAGGTAACAATGCTGGGCTATACAAGAGCTCAGCATTGTTCCTTTTTCTGGATTTGTGTTTTCTTTTGTCTAAAAGTTTTTCTTTTACATTCGTCATCTGAGATCAAAAAAAGGACCCCTGTCTTTCCAATTCCCTGCCAACTTCTGTCTTCTTTGATAACTACAAGGAATAGAGTGAGAAGAGTCAGGCAGGATGATAAAGCCCTGAGCTGTGAGTAGCAGAAGAAAGGAAGAAACAAAGGAATCTTGATTTCTTCACCATGGTCAATGGCCATTGTTATCTGTTCTTCTTATGTTAAGGATAAAAGCTGCTGTTCTTGGCCAGGCAGGTGCAGTGGCTCATGCCTGTAATCTCAGCACTTTGGGAGGCCCAGGTGGGTAGATCACACCTGAGGTTAGGAATTCGAGACCAGCCTGGCCAACATGGTGAAACCCCATCTTTACTAAAAATACAAAAATTTGATGGGCATGGTAATGGGCACCTGTAATCCCAGCTACTTGGGAGGCTGAAGCGAGAGAATCACTTGAATCCAGGAGGGAAAGATTGTAGTGAGCCGAGATCGTGCCACTGCCCTCCAGCCTGGGCGACAGAGTGAGACTCTGTTTCAAAACAAACAAGCAAACAAATAACAACAAAAAAGAAGAAGACACCTGCTGTTCCCAGAAAAAAACTACCACATTTAGCATATGCAAGTATTAAGAAGATTCCACTAAGAATATATTTAAATGAAATAATTTAAATTTTCCAAAATTACCTAGTTTAAAAGTAGTAATAAAAACTAGTTTGAAGACAGCAAAAATGCTTTAAAAGGCATCTTTGAAATCTATAGCTAAATATCAATTTAAACTCATAAGACTGCAGTTTTTAAGCTGACAGTAAGATCTCTTATTTCAGCTGACACAAAGGTCTCTTGGTAATTCTAGCTTATGTCTTCATAGATACTTGGTAAGCAGCCTGTGAACGCTTTTCTGTGGCCTGTAACAGCTTTTGTTACTTGGGACACTTGGTATCATAAGTATAGATATGGCAATTAAATGTTAATAATGTTACCCAGTATTTATATAACACCTTTCATCCAAGAACCTCAAAGAACCGAGAAACATTAACTCATTAATTCCCATAAGAGCCATGAGGCAAGAGTTTTTAATATCCATTTTACTGATGAAGAAACTGAGGCACAGAGAACTTATGTAACTTAACTTACTCAATGTCATATAAGACATTAAAATTTTATTGAGAACAGGTCCAGATCTCATGATCTGTTCAAAATTGTCTAAAAAATTATCTACTCATTTTCAAAGATTTGTGGAATTTTTTTTCTGCCCTCCCCTTTTTTCGCCTAGTGACTTGTTTGTGTTAAATAAACAATTATGAAAAGGGGAAATTATTGTGCTTAAATTTCCAGAGGGCAGAACAATGACATAGAATTTTGAAGATACATTTATTGAGCAAAAGAATAAATACATGTGGCAGAAGAAGGCAAAAAAATTATATAAACTATATCTGGTTTCTGATTTAAGAAAGAAAAAAAAGACAACCTAAAATCATTCCCAAAAAGAAGTTGCCTCCCATTTCTTTGAAATTAACTAAGAAAACTCTACCATCTAAGCTATAAATCAGCTCCACTATAATAAGAAGAACCAGACATTTTTGTTTCTGCTTGACTAGTCCCAGGGTACTTCATTAGTCTACTTTCAGTCTGTTCTATGAAGCTCTGAATTTCTTTTTACATTAAACTCACATCTGACCTCATTGGTCTTAGTTCTGTCTTCTGGTGTGATACAGGACAAGGCCAATCTCTCTCCAATACTACAGGCCTTCACAGCTTTGGACCCAGATCTTTCCTTGCCCTTGTGCCTTTTCCCCAGAGCAACCAGAGTTTCTGCAACTGTAACTCATATGTTGCTGTTTCTAGGTACACCCCATCATGTTCACCCATATCTAACACACTGCAGTAGATCAAGGTCTCTCTTTAAAATGTGGTACCCAGCATTAAACATAATATTCCAGATGTGGTTTGAGATTGGAGAACAGCTGCTCCCACTAACCACACCAGAGTTCTTCTTTCATTTCAAAACTGTGGTTTAATCTTCCTGCAGACTTCTTCAGGCAACAAAACAAAACAAGAAAAGCAAACAACAACCCAATTTATGTTGTCATTTCTTAAAGATTTATTTTTCATTATTTGAATAATTTCTATTTCCCAATTCTCTTTTTCTAATGTATTCTAAGTTTCATAGAAGTGAACATCATTATCAAATAACATTTTAAAGCTGATTTAAAATGACCCTTAATTCAAATAAATCTTTTTTTCTTTTCCTTTCTTTTTTTCCTTTTTTCTTTCTTTCTTTCTTTCTTTTTTTTTTTTTTTTTTTTTTTTTTTTTAGACAGAGTATAAAACTTTCTCCCAGGCTGGAGTGCAGTGGTGCGATCTGAGCTCACTGCAACCTCCACCTCCAGAGTTCAAGTGATCCTCCTGCCACAGCCTCCTGAGTATCTGGGACTACAGGCATGTGCCACTGCACCCAGTTAATTTCTTGTATTTTTAGTGGAGATGGGGTTTTACCATGTTGCCCAGTCTGGTCTCAAACTCCTGGGCTCAAACAATTTTTTGGCCTCAGCCTCTGAAGTGTTGGTGTGAACCACCATGTCTGGCCTTTTTAAAAATTATTACTATTAATCTGCTGTTAGGTTAACTTTGGCACATATGCCTAGACATATGAGTGCACATTTAATATTTGTAATGGAAGTTATATGCTAAATATTTATGTTTGTTTATTTTTAGAACAAAATTGTGTGTGTGTGTGTGTGTCTGCTTACCAGTAGCCCAAGTTCTGTTTTTTAAGAGACAGGTTCTCGTATGTTGCCCAGACTAAACTCAAACTCTTAGGCTCAAGAGATTCTCTTGCCCTGACCTTCCAAATAGCTAGGACTACAAGTATGCACCACCACACCCAGCCAATAACCTAAGTTTTGAATCGGATATACATGGGTTTGAATTCTGGACCCACCACTCATGAATTTGGGCAAATTTATTTAAATTCTTTCAACTTCATATGGAACGTGAGGATGGCTTTTCTCATGTGGAAAGTGATGATGGCTGAGCATGGTGGCTCACACCTATAATCCCAGCACTTCGGGAGACGGAGGCAGGAGCATAACTTGAGCTCAGGAGTCCCCGACATGCCTGGGCAACATAGTGAGACTCCGTTCTCCACAAAAAGGAAAAAAAGATTTTTTAAAAGTGTAAAGTGAAGATAATCATAAGACCTCTCTTATGGGGCTATTGTGAAGATATTATGTAATAATTAACATTAAAAACTTAGCACAGAACTTGACTTAAAGAAAACACTTAACAAATATAAACTATTCTTATGGCGGAAATTTTTAGCTCATACAGAAACACAAAAGAAAATAAAAGTCTCCTGTAATCTCCAGCTCAATCCAGAAATAACTATTGGTATTTAAAATATATTCTTTTCCCTATGCTATAACTACCTCTGAGTAAAAGGGGTACTTGCAGAGCAAACAAGATTGTGAAAACAGTGACATTTCTGATATATCATGACAAGCACTAACACAATATCAATAGTTTAATAGACTGAGCCTAGGATTACAAGAAATACGCATATACATATTTTACGTTAAATATCAATACGTTAAATATCAATAAATATCAATACATTAAATATCAATAGTTTAATAGACTTAGCCTAGGACTACAAGAAATACACATATATATATTTTAGGTCATTATCATTAGAATTTGTCTGAGAATAGTACATAATGGATCAGATGCAGCATTTTGTCTTTCATAAAAATAAATCAGAAATGGACATCATTGCTATAGTGGACAGACATGGTCAAAGGAAGTCTCTTGGACAACCCTCCATGTCCAGGACAGGTATATGTATATGTCAAGACCAAAGAGCATCAGGGAAAGTGTGGTTCTCAGAAGCTTCTGTGATTTAACATGAGAAAATTAGATTTATCAAGTTTGGTGATAATACCAAAGCAGACTTCAAAACTAGGAATCTCACCAGGCAATTTATATTCCAGCTGTAGTTTAGTAAAATTTACTTAATGATTTACAGGAGTTATCTAACTGTAATCAGTGTAAACTTGCATTAAGTAAGTTTGTTTGTTTCTCTAGGAGCCACCAAATTTCCTTCCTATAACGTGGTCTCTACCCTGGGAAAGAGGAACTATGGTTTCCAACGCAATTTTGATTTTGGCTTCTCTGTTGCGCCTGACGTGTGTGAGAGTGTTATAAGACATACGAAGACACTTGTTCACCAGGATGTGCATGGAGACTCCAGTTTTATTTCACAACCCCTTCACACAGCCTCCTGCAACTGCTAATAATTTGCAGCTATTACCCAGCAGCTGGACTCTGGCCAAAGTGGGCAGACTCCCAGGCTCAGCACAAAACCCTGAGGCACCCTTTACCATCCCTTTCCCAAACCCCTAAGCCACACCATTCCCATGTAACAAAACTTCTAAACCAGGCACTGAAGCCAAGCCAGGGGTACTGACTTCACTGACTCTAGCCAGGCCTTTGTCCTCCTCAGCCACAGGTTGGGCCAAATGTGTGAAGGCGGAACACCTGCCAGACAGTCCTGGAAGCCGCAGAGACTGGGCTGGGTGGGCAGTGGAGAGGGGAGCAAGAGCTCCAGGCACCACCATGTTTTATGGAACCATGATATCAACACAGAGGCAGATGGCCATGGAGACTGTTTAAAGAGCAGCCTGTGACAACCTCGGAGAGGGTGCGTGCTGCGTGAGTCACACCACCAGGTGTGTGATTATCGAGGTGATATAGGGGGCCTGGAATGCAACTTAAAAGGCTGTCATGAGACATTATTCACAAACGTATTAGCTGCTTCAAGTAACATGGCACAAAAGGTGAGGGCAGCCCAATTCAGATGAAATCTCTGCTCTCCGAATGATCGGATACAAGTGGTATGTAAGCAGAATAAATAAATGAAGTGGGGGCGCCACCTCTCTCTAAAAGATGTCACACATTCCTCACTCTCTACACTTCTGTCCTTCCTATTTCCCCAGCATAATCCCTGTGACTATTAAAAACAGACTTCCTATATTTGATATCCTTTTAGTTTTCAAGATATCTTTTCTTTTCCTGCCACCCTGACCTAAGATGTAAAGCTATTGTTTGACTTCAGACTAGAGGGCGAGGGGTCTAGCATTGCTCCCTATTTGTTCCTGTCTTTCAGGATATAAAACGATGTGTTTACAATCCATTCGGCAGATGCAGAGACCTTCTCCAGCCTGGGGCCCTGCGCAGTCATCAATAGCAGTTGTTTTCAGCTTCACGATGCTGACTGCAGTCCCAAGAGAGGTGGGTGCAGTGACTGTCATCTAGGATGGCATCCATTCCTGACTGTAGCTGATGATGCCTGAACCTTGATCTTTGGTGGCCTAGGCCATGCTCTTCTGCACTCTGCAGGGCTGTTTCTATCTGCCAACCCAAGAGCCTTACCAGAGTGCCCCTCAGGTACCTCAAGGAACATTTTATTATCATCAGAATCGCTTCAGCAAAGACAGACTCAGGAGGTTACCTTGACCAGTGGTTATAAGTAGGCTGATTACCCATTCTGATTCACCACATTATGTACATTTCACCTGCTGTTTTCCTGCCTATGGAGTCAGGATACTTTACAGCTTGAAACCTGCTTCACCTTATTCCTACTTGACTGTGTTTCCTTTCATCAGTACTATCGTCTTCAATAATCGTCATCATCAACTACATTTTCCAATACTTCTTACTTTTTCAAAGTGTTTTTAGATATTGCATATTATTTCCCTATTACTGTTTTGTGATAACTTTATAGTTGATCTACTTTGGAGCAAATTCAGTACAGTATTAAAGAGTATTGAATACATTTTGGGATTGTAATTTGCTGTCTTCATACAAAAGACATTAGGTGTTTCCTCCATGCATTAGCTCAAACTTCAGCTAATACCTGATTTGAGAGAATAGTTTTTCCCATACATATTCTTTACTTAACTAAAGGCTTTTTTTATGTCCTGATTAGGAGAAAGAAGGAAGAAACTAACATTTATTGAGGTGTAATGCTTGGAAGTTACCTTTTCATGTCTAATATCATTGAGTCCTCCACTGATCCTGACAGATAGCTCTTATGTCCATATTATAGATGAGAACTTGGCAATCACCCAAGGTCACAGAACTAATGCGAGAGAGATTCAAAATTTAAACTCAGTTCTGTTTGTCTCAAAATATTCCAATAATGAGCCTGAATTTCTGGTGTAACATGTGGGACATCTCAGATCTCTAAGCCATAGGGATTCAGCATTTTAACTTATTTGAAAAAATCAAATAAATGATATACAACTGAGTCATGAAGACAGATTCCATAGGTTAGAACTAATCTTGTAAAAAAAATAAACTGCACAGAAAATACAACCTGTAAGCTTACTTATTTACTAGGGACATTTGATTTTCAATTCTACTGTAAAAGACCACTGAGAAACAAATCTAAATTACTGAAGTAATGACAGGGTTAATAGAATGCTTTTTATTATTATACAATTTAAATACGTCAGCTTATGGCGTCTATGTGATTAAGCTACATTTATTTATTTATTTATTTATTTATTGAGACAGGGTCTCACTCTCTCACCCAGGCGTGACCTTGGCTCACTGCAGCCTCAACCTCCCAGGCTCAAGTGATCCTCCTGCCTCAGCCTCCCTAGTAACTGGGACTACAGGTGACCACCACTATGCCCAGCTTTTTTTCTTTTTTTAATTAAGTAAAGACAAGGTCTTGGTATGTTGCCCAGGCTGGTCTTGAACTCCTGACCTCAAGTAATCTTCCTGCCTCGGCCTGCAAAGTGCTAGGATTACAGATATGAGCCACAGCACCCAGTCCATATTTCTATTCTGTTTTTGAATTCAAGGTTCTGAGAGTTTTATTAGCTAATTCATTTCCACTGCCAGACAACAGCAAGATTTCTGCAGATGAGGTAAGTGACCAAATGTCCGGTAGATGCTAGTTGCCATATTGTGCCACACTGGAAATGGACAGAAACTCAAATCTACCCAGTATGCGTTTCAGATGAAAAACTGGGCTGGAAATTAAATTCAAGCTGTAAAGGATCACTGCAAACAGTCCTTGACCCAGGTCTATGGGATATCTGTGGTTTGTAATCTCAAGAGGATCATTAGGTCTTTCAGTGCCTCAGTTTCCACACATGAAGAGTGGAATCAGGTAACTACTATGGATCCTTATATTTCAAACTTTCATGATTCTATACTTCACAGCAAGGTCAGAGCTAAGTTTTATTCTTGTTTCCCTGTGTAATTCTTGTTTAGGGCTTCCCAGAACCCTTTCCTCCTTCTTTTGGTAACAGCACTTGCCCCCATTCCTGTTTTGGCAAACTGCTCCTCTTTCCCCACCACCCTAACAACTACTATGCACATGTCATTCTGGTAAGGCAGCCACTCTGAGTATTCCATCTACTTGACCACAGGGACAAGCCAGTGGTGAGCAAGTAGCCCAAGTAGGGCTGGATCTGGGATTCATCCAGAAGGTGGCAGGGATGTTTATCTTTTCCCTTTGGAACTCTAGCCATAAAAAGATGTGTCCTCATGTTACCCAAAATGAGCCAGAACTGGTAAGCAAGAAGCCTTGCCTGAGGCAGAGGCCAAGATGAGAGGAAGGAAAGAGCAGGTGGATTCCTGACGGTGTTCACGTTCCTGGATCTGGATGATGCTGAAGTGAGCTCTGTGGTTGTCTTTCTGTGATGCGGGTAAACCACTTCTTTGCTTAAGCCCTTTATGTTGGGAGTTTCTGTCATTTACAACCAAAAGTTGTTGTAACCAATATAATTGTCCTAACCAATATAATTCTCCATCTTCCTCTAACTGCTAATATTCTACGTTTCAATTCAGGAAGTTTAACAAAAATAGTTTTTACGATTCCAGCAGTTTAAAAAGTCACCATGTCCTCAGTTCTTTTGCTCTTGAGGTAGTACAATCAAATGATAGACTTACATCACTGCTTCAAAACATGGTGATTTCAACTTCTGGGAACTGAATTTTAAGAGACGGATACTTTAAATCATGAACCAAATACATTTCTTCTTCTACGAAAGAGTCTCAGTGTCTCAGAGCTTCTTCAGTGTCTTGATTTTCCAAAAGACAAATTAAGCAAGAAGAAAATATCAGATAAGTCACTAAGTCTCTGTATAGAACTTCCAGAGTGAAATCCAGGGATTGGGAATGTCTTCTGTCATATAGGATTTGACACTAGGATCTACTACTGGTAGTAACAGACCTTTTTCCTGGTGTCATTTGCAAGG
Organism: Cacajao melanocephalus; assembly: GCA_963573385.1. Classification (NCBI taxonomy): domain Eukaryota; kingdom Metazoa; phylum Chordata; class Mammalia; order Primates; family Pitheciidae; genus Cacajao; species Cacajao melanocephalus. Next base: position 14,005 of record CAUYLG010016909.1, read on the forward strand.
GAGCAGGAAGAGAGGAGGGAGCAGGAAGAGAGGAGGGAGCAACAGTGGTTAACACCTCTGGAAGCCCTGATCTGGCATTACGGAGATGTTTCTGGCCAACCCTGGAGAGATTCCTGAGTAGTACATTCTGAGTGAAGGCACAGATACAGCCCAGAGCACCCTGGCTCCCTGTTTCAGGGAAACTTGGGGTGCATATTATGGGGGAGTGGTTCAGCAAGCAGAGAGAACATAGATTGGCACATTTTGTTTAATGGCAAGGGAAGAAAACCCCATACAAAATCTTCAATCTATGGCTGAAAAGGTAGGCTGGAAAGAGAGGTCTTTCTGCCTCACTAGTAAGAACAACTCTAGAAAACCCAAAGGAAACCGCCAAGCCCGTGTTTGGTGCATGGCGGAACGTAGGAAAGACACAAAAGCCAGTGAGTGGCTGAAAGCACAGACCAACTCCTCAGATGGGGAGAGATGGCTCCTGGGAGAGAACACCAACCACAGCTGCTCTCCACCACAGACATGCAAAGATAAACAAGGCTGTTTTCCATTCTAAGTGCAACTTATTTGCTTTAAATATAGGTGCACCTGAATCCAAACTGCAAGATGACAGGTATAAACCCCATTCCTTCTTCACTTACCATTTCCACAGTAAGAGCAGTTTGTAGTCTCATAGTTGGGATTTGATTTACACAAATATAATTATCACTGCAGCACACTAGTATTTTGAGAATTAAAGCTTTAACACTGCCATACAAAGGATTGCGTGGTAAATTATTCTAAGCACCACAATTTTGGTCATTGTAAATTCAACTCTGATGGGTTTATAGGATTGAGCACTCCATATAAATTATTTGTGCCTCATTCTTTTCCCCATTGTCTCAAACATTTGGACACTTTTCTAAAGTCATACTTTGATGCTGAGTGGTACCATTGAAATGATCTGGCCTAATCTTGTCTTTTGAAGACCAGGACACAAAGCACAAACAGATGACATGACTTGCTCAGGGTCATACAGGCTATTTATTTATTTATTGAGATGCAATCTCACTCTGTTGCCCAGGCTGGAATGCAATGATGCGACCTCGGCTCACTGCAACCTCCACCTCCTGGGTTCAAGTGATTCTCCTGCCTCAGCCTCCCAAGTAGTTGGGATTATAGGCATCTGCCACCACACCTGACTAATTTTTGTATCTTTAGTGGAGATGTGGTTTCACTATATTGTCCGGGCTCGTCTTGAACTCCCGACCTCAGATGATCCACTCGTCTCAGCCTCCCAGCACACAGGCTATTAATGGCAGAACCAGCATTAGAAGCCGTATCTATAGAATGCCAGCTTCTGACTCAAACCCGCTGCTCTGTGAACTCCTATGCGGAAAATCGTCATCATGAGAGGAGTTTACAAGAGGAGGTGAAAAGGATAAGCACACCGACCCAAATTGACCAGAATAGATTTAAGTGGGCAGGTCAAAATTGCGGCAAAATAAAAACAAATAACATTTATTTGAGTGAAAATTACCAGAGATTCATACCTAATCTCAAATGAAATGTTGAAAAGTTAAATTATTAAAATTGCCTTTAAGGCTTTGATGATAACCAGCATTTGCCTAATACCTTTCATCTGTAAGTTTTCAAAATATTGTAAAATTAGTATGATAAACTCAGTTTTGCAGATGGGAAAACTGAGGCACTAGGTGGAATAAAAACTTGCCCAAGTTTATACGGAGAAGCAAGAATGGAACCTAGTTTATGATCTTGCTGTAAATCACAGAATTGTGGTAGTTTGGAATGAAAAGGTCTCGATGATTATCTGGTTCTACCCTCTGAGTGTAGAGGCTGCGGTGCGGAAAGGTCTAATGACCGGTCCAGGGTCACAAAGCTAGTTAGTAAGTGAGCTGCAATAACACTCATGCTCCCTGAATCCCACTACCGGCTTTTCTTCCCTTGTTCGTGTGGACTGAATATACATACAGTCATCCCTTGGTTATTGGTGGGGGATTGGTTCCAGGACCTCCTGCCAATGTAAAAATCTGCAGATGCTCAAGTCCCTCATATAAAATGGCATAGTATTTGCATATAACCTACATGCTGACTCCTGTATACTTTAAATCATCCCTAGATTACTTGTAATACCTAATATGATACAAATATTCTATAAATAGTTGTTACACTGTATTGTTTATTATTTCTGTTACTTTTTATTGGTGTATTATTAATTTTTATTGCTTCTTTTCCCCCAAATATTTTCAGTCCACAATTGGTTGAATCCAGATGCAGATCCAGGGACTGGGAGGGCTGACAGAGGGGCTGTCTGAATTTCTGCTCAGGCAGATGTAAAGTGAACCCCAAAAGGAACTTCCCACTGGCCAAGGTACTTTCTAACTGCAGAATCATACTTCTTCCCACATTCGCCCAAGGGATAATTCGCTCTTAGAGGGCTGACTTCCCATCCTTCCTCTGAGGCTTGAAGACCCAGTATGAGATCCCGGTTGAGGATAAGGAAGGGTGGCTTAAAGAAACCCACTCACCAGCCTTTGTTACAACGAGAGAGTGGCAGCTCCCAGAATCTTCTGCTCCTGAGGCTGACAGTCATCAGATTGAAGGTCCAATAGTTGCTAAAATGGCCTGACAGCATTTGGTGGCTACGGACCGGACTTATTGGTTCCATTAAAGTGTCTTAACAGTGTCTTCTGCAAATTGAAAATGCTTGTGATTCTTCCTCCTACAGGCCAAGAACATCTTCCTATTTTTCCTTTAGTATTATTTTGGCAACCACAAGAGATGGCAACCCTGCCACAGTTGGAAATGTGCTCCACATCAAAGTCACACTTTCTTTTCAGCAGACTCACAAAGCTTTTTATTCCCAGCCCTCCTGAATGCTCCACACACCACCAATGTTTACATTTTTGTCCAGCCTACGCATCTTTTCCTGCTTAAGAACCATATGCCCTATCACTTTAGTCCTGTGGCTAACACACCCTGCTTCCTTCCTTTTCCTCCGGCTCTTCTGGCCTCTGACTCAGTTACACTCATCCTGGCTGGTGGCACACTAGGGAACACTTTTTAACATATCAGTTCTTACCAGTGCCCTCTAACGTGGTTCTCTTGTGCAGGATAGAAAATGTTCCAAGAGCCCCCAGTGTTCCTCACTGCTGATTCCTTCCCGCTGAGTATTTCACTAAATGTTCTCTGATGGTGACTACTGCAGAGTTTGTTTCATCTGAAGTCTACTTGTACTGTTCTCATCCTTAGTTCACAGGAGGCAGTAAGTAGTGATGTTTGGGTTTGCAAGAAAGGTACAGATTTAATGAGGCTGAAATCTATTATCTGGCCTCAAAGTGAAAATAGAAACCCCATTCTACCCAATTACACTAGACGGAAAAAAAATGCAACAGTCACATTGGGGGCAGTAAAGCCATTAAGAGTCTTATTCTCAGATCCTGTTAAAGAATGGAGAAGTGAATTTTCCAGAGAATTTCTCATTTTTTCATAGGGCAACTCTTTAAAAGATCAAGTCAAGCCATCTTAGGTTGTGGCTGGACTTGGTAATTCAGTCACTCAACAAAATATTTACTGACTGACTACCAGGTTTGGGGAACTGTGCTAGGTTCTAGAGATAGAGGAATGAGCAAAACACATGCAATGCCTACCACCATGGAGATTATAGTCCAGTAGAAGACGATGAATTGGCTGCCTACCTCGCTCAGCTAGGTCAAGTCAGCCAGCTGACATATTAAAAAGTTAAATATCTATGGAGTACAGGGTATTATATAAGGATACAGATAATTTGGTGTTGAGATATTTACTAATAAGTCCTGCTAAATCTGGAAGCTACAGTAATGTTCTGCCTTGGGTCAGCAGCCTCCCCAAGAGCAGGCACCCCTGCACACTAGGACAGAGACAGTAGCCAAGTCAGCCTTTTGGGTGCTCTCTAGGCAGAGGGTGGGCTAGAGGAGACCTTTCACCTACTTACGAGGCATGGAACATTCCAAGTGAGCCCACACTCTATGCAGTGTACATAATCTCATTGAATACTCACAATTACCCTGGAAGTAGGTTTTGTCGCTTCTGCTTTATGAAGAAACTGCAAGTCAGGAAGGAAAGTTACTTGTTTAAGATCAACAGCTAATGTCATGTCTGAGCTCAGATCTGTTGACAGCAAAGTTCTTGCTTTTAGGGGATCACGTCACACTCTCTCTTAAACCAGGGAAATTCAGATCTGCAATGTAATATCTTAAAACTGAAAAGCTGCCAAAGTCATCATTTGTGTAATAGAAAAGATCTATTCTCAGAAAGAACCTGTTTGACTCTGAGATACATAAGGATGAGGTTCAGTAGTAAAATATTTTCCCTCTACTTCACCTTTTCTTTTCTTATCTCAGAGTTTTTAACTACAGAAGCAACCTTTGATTTTATACACACACACACACACAGACACACACACACCCCTTCATCAGTTTCAAAAGCTGTATTTCACATCTGGATCTACTATTTCATTTTTTGCCCCAGTCCAGACCACAACAAAAACACCAACACAAAAACATGAGTAAAAGGGAAATAGTGTAGGAGCATTCACATGGGAATTGTTATTTAGAAATCATGTCCCTGAGCTCCACTTGTTCTCCCTCTCTGATCCAGTTTATCCCCAATTCTCAAGACAATGTAATAGTTTGTCATACCCTAAAGGAAAACAAAAAAGCCAAAAACTACTTCAAAGCACAGAAAGTCCTCACTAACTTAAAAGAAATGATCGAGCAATTTAATACGAAAATGAGTCAAACTTATTTTAAAAAACAAACATAATTTGAGTCCTATTGAATGAAGCAAAAGAAATAATTAAATTTTTATATTTTTTTTAAGCAGACTATTTTGGAAGGAAATCAGGCTTTGGAAGAATTCCTACGCTTGTTGAGTGTGGTCAGGTGGTTGCAACATGGGCATGGAAATGTAGAATTCATGGCCTCCTTATCCAAATCGTGAATGTCTGATGTACTATACGCCTTTGAAAAATCTGTTTACAAACTCTGTGCTGTTGTTAGGCTGTCTATAACATCAGTATGACTTTTACAGTATCATTTTTAACTAACGACTCTCATGAGATTGTGGGAACTTATAGTACAACTGGAATCATCCTGCCATGATAGAGTCTGGCGGGGAGAAGGGCACCGTGTGATGAAAACAGTGACCAGGAGACATCAGTGTTTACGTCAGTGTCTGTGGGAACTTAACGTACAATGGGTCATGAATAGACATGGAGCCCAGACAACATGAGTACACAAGGTCAGTTTCTGGAAGGAGCTAAGGAGGGAGGTGTGTATTTATAGAGAGTCTGAGCTATGTGTTGAGCTGTGGGAAAATCCAAAGCCTGGATTAGAGAGGTGAGCTGGCTATAAAAATGGAGCAATTAGGTGAGAAATGAGGCAGAACTCAGGATGAACGGCAGGGACAATGGATGGAGAGGGTTTGGGAAAAGATTCTTTTTTCCATACTAATGAAGATAACGTTGTATAATTATTGATTTATAAGTATCTATTATATGCTAGAGTCAACAGTAAACATGTATATAACATACTAGTTTTATTACTTTATTTATTTTCGAGACAGAGTCTCACTCTGTCATCCAGGTTGGAGTGCAGTAACATGGTTCTAGCACAATGCAGTCTTGAACTCCTGGGTTCAAGAGATCCTCCCACCTCAGCCTCCCAAGAAGCTAAGTGTCACCATGTCTGGCTAATTTTTTTATTTTATATTTTTTATAGAGACGAGGTCTCTTACTATGTTGCCCAAGCTGGTCTTGAACTCCTGGCCTCAAGCAATTCCCTTGCGTTGGAATTCTGTAACACTGGAATTACAGGTATGAGCCACCACACTCAGCCTGACATACTCATTTTTAAGCAAAGGACTTTTAAGTCATGGCTTGTTAATCTAACACTGATGATAGTGTCTCAGACAGAAGCCACAGCTCAGAAGACTTCCCAGCATGGGAAAGTGTAGGAGACCAGCTGACATTAGGCACATTCCACAAAAACACTGAGAAACTTCTGAAGAACAAACAGACCCAGCAGGAGCAAGAGAAAGACACCTGGCCTGAGTAGCACTAAATATGACCCAATTAAACAGAACTACTATCCTAATGAAGCAACTGTCATGATCATTAATAAACTCAAAATGGTGCATTGCACGATGGCCTGATTCAGTGCATTTACTGATTTAGTGCACTGTAGTTAATTACTAACAATCCTCAACTACTGCATGCTTCTCTGAGTGCTCTGGTAATTAACACTTGCATGGATCCCTGAATGAAGATGATACTGGAAATGAAACTCAAAGAGAATCACTTGGGTGACCAAAACAGGTCCTGATGAAACTGCTGATACAGATGCCTGAGCATTTCATGGAATTCTAGACCATTTCCTCTCCCTGGCCATCCCATGTCTTGTGATCTAACCAGCCTGAAGGGGTTCCTTGGTCAAGCACTCTGGCCCTGCTTCCTCCGTTTGCTTGGCTGGCAACTCTCACATAGACTTCAATGGCGAAAAGCTGTCAACAGTTCATAAAAGGATCAAACACCTTAAGATGTTGTATACAAGTTCCAGTGATGTTTTCAAATATACTTCCTTTCCTAGTTCCTCACAGATAACCTTTTGGCATCCAGTAAAGTAATGCGGAGGGTGAATAGCCAGTTCTGATTTGGGGAAAATTTTTCCACCCACTAGTTGTCATCATACATGGTTTGGTTCAACACATTTCATCAATGGAAACTTGTGATGTTCCTGTTAGCAACTTTCTTTTTCCCCTGGAGAATAGGGGTCAAGGAAAGGCCTTTCAAAGGAGGCCAACTCTAAAGAGCTGGGCTTACTTTCATGTCTGCCATCACAGCTCTTAACCATTCCTCCCCAAAGAGAAGCAAAAGAAAACACAGCTTTCCATGAGGCTTGTTCTTTTCATGCCAGCCTTGTTCCAAGCAAAAAGATTTTCCAAATCAAGTAAAAGTTTCCGATGGTTTTTTTAAAATTTCCAACTCTGAGTCTAAATATTGGTAAAGAGAATGCTTAAAGAGGACTTGAAAGATAAAGAACAAGGTATTTTTTTTTTATTACACTTTAGGTTCTGGGGTACATGTGCAGATCATGCAGGATTGTTGCATAGGCACACACATGGCAATGTGGTTTGCTGCCTCCATCCTCCCGTCACCTACATCTGGCATTTCTCCCCATGTTATCCCTCCCTGACCTCCCCACCACCACCTCCCGCTGTCCTTTCCTTGCCCCCCGCAGCAGACCCCAGTGTGTGATGCTCCCCTCCCTGTGTCCATGTGTTCTCATTGTTCATCACCCGCCTATGAGTGAGAACATGCGGTGTCTGATTTTCTGCTCTTGTGTCAGTTTGCTGAGAATGATGGTTTCCAGGTTCATCCA